>JAVJIF010009871.1:0-109345 GCA_038442645.1 Agave tequilana
TTTGACATGAAATCCAAAAAACGGTTAAACCGAAAATCAAAACCAAAAACTTTAAACTTTTTTTGTGTGTGTGTGTGAACTTGAGCATATCAATACTATCTACCTTTACACAAGATCTAAACACAATCTTAAACTAAGCAAACTGAGGTTTTCTTGTCTCCAAGCTGACTCAATCTAAACGCGATCCAACGAGCTTGACTGTAACCGAGTGATAGGTACGATCTTGACGCGCGAGCTCTTGAATCAACACGTGTTAGCTCCAAAACTCCTTTGTTGAAGGTAAACACCTAATAATATCTTGGTCAATCACTGAAACTATTTAAACACAAGATTATTAGTAAACTAAACTACATGAGTTAATTATCATCAAAACTAGAGCGGTAGGCCTCTGAGCCAATAAGAGGAAATTGAATTGAATCGATGACATAGCAGGGAGAGAGTAAGATTCAAAAACAGGTTATTTTTGTGAGGACTGCGATCATAGTCATAGTCCTAATAAAACTCAAAAACAAGTTTTTTTTTTTTTTTATGAGGACTGGATCATGGTCACAGTCCTAATAAAACTAAAAAACAAGGTGTATTTTGTGAGGTTGTGATTATGATCACAGTCCTAATAAAACTCAGAAATATGACATTTTTGTGAGGTTTGTGATCATGGTCACAATCCTCAGCTTAATATTGCGGGGGCATTTAAGTCTTTTTCACCACTCTAAAGCGTGCTCAATAATGCTTCTGCGATCGACATGTTGGCGCGTCACCCTCAGTAGCGCTTCTGCGTTAGACACGTGGGACGTGCCCTTTCTTAAAAAAGGAGGTGATGCAGCGAATTAAATTTTGTGAGTGAGTTTTTTCTTAATTATGGTTTGATGTAGGTGGCTGAAACGAAATCACCTATATACACATATGCGTGCGTGCATTGCATGTGAAAAAGAAAATCTAGTATGACTAATAATAATAACAATGACAACGACAACGACAATAACAGTAACATGAAAATAGAAACTCCGTTAGATATCTTACTTGTGTTAAGGAAATAACGAGTTCAAGAAATGCACACAACCTTAGAGATATCTTACATAAGTTGATATTTTCTCCCCCATTCAGTGGAGAGGGTCAACGACACTGACCTTGTTTTCAAAAAACATTAACACCAAACTTAGAAACAAAATAATTGGTTAATAAATCCTATAATGTTGATATTTGCCAACCCAATTAATTCCTTTCCTCTCCTTGACTTATGTTTGTCACATAGACAATGATTGTTTAGCCAGCAGAAATGCATGTTCACATCAGAACTTGAGAAACATTTGCTAACTTTCTCCCTTTGCTTGGCCATGGTGTTTAATTACTGAAAGTGACACCTTAAGTTAAAAATAAATGTTTTGTTCTCCAGCCTCAAATCTGGTTAGAATGGGAGAAAAAGATATGAGTATCACAGGGCACTTACACCGTCCCCATTTTTTTTCTGTTTTTTCGGGCATTGTGGTGGGGTTCACATAAATTCTTACAAAAATATCTTCATCAGTGACAGAGCCAAGACTATCCGGTTACAAGCTCAGTCATGAACAGGCGAGCTCAAATTAATTCCGGCCAAAAAATCCCTTGTAATTTTTGCCTGAGGATATCCCAATTTTAGCCAAAAAACAATTCCTTGTAATTAATTAACCTCTCAGATTTTAAGCTATCTTTAGACAGGTGCAAACGCATGAAAAAAATGGAGCTTTTTTTTTTTTGGGGGCGCTTAGATATCATCTTACAAGACAATATTTAGACATATTTAAGAAACTACCTCTTGAAATCTATATAGACTAAGATAAAAGGAAAGAAAAATTAACCATAATCAAAACTGGGATACGTGTGTGTGTTAAAAAAAAAAAAAAAAAAACTTGGTTACGTGCAAACTTATGCTACACTTGTACAATAGGGGTTACAAAGAGAGACGAGTACTAATTTCCTGAATATCTAAAACACAAATACATTGCGGATATGACAATAGTAAAATTATACGTACATGTAAGAGTTAATTTATTTTATATGTAACATGAATTTGTAGTGCTACAATGACGAACAACACTTAATATTTAAATAATATATAATGTTTCGAAGTTGTATGAGTTACTAGTATCAGATATGTCTCTCCATATTTGATAATCAGCAAATATTATATATATTGTTTCGAAGTTGTATGAGTTACTAGTATCAGATATGTCTCTCCATATTTGATAAATCAGCAAATATTAAGTTTTAAGATATTATAAGAGTATCCAAGTAACCAAGCACGGATATATGTCGACTCCACATGTTGTATTTGTCAAAATTTAATTCTCATCAGGATGATGACACGTGCCCAAGGTACCAAGAGATTCTCTGAGAAATCCATAACTCCTAGAATCCATCCGGAACCTCCGCCACATCCAACTTCCCCAAAATCATCATCCGCCACATCCAACCTTCCCGATGTCACACTCCTCCGTCCTGAAGATCCATCCATCCTGAGCTACTCTCCGTCCTAAGGACATTCTCAGTCCGGAGCCGCACTCCATCACTCCAAGATCTTTATCATCCCGAGGTCTTTCCCGTTCCAAAAGTCACCAAATCCAAATCAGAAGCTCCAAATATCAGTTCATCGAGATCTCCGCCTACTGTTACGCAACTCCAACCTCCCCACATTCATAACGTGTAATATCCATTTTAGCGCGGATAGTTATGAACAGTGACAGATTTTCTGACCTGCAATCTCAACCAGCCAGCTCCAGGTCGTAGACATTACAATAAATCCAGCACGTACAGATTGTGCAGTTGCAACAACTCACCAATTTCGCCTCCACGCCAGCATCCTTGTCAGGTATACATGATCCTTCTTCTCCAAGGAGAAGGGGATCGCTTCTTTAATCCTCAGAAAACACACATACACCATACACTAACAGTTCCCTGTACTAGTCCATTTATTGCACTGAAAGTTTTTCTGTTCTAGTCCATCATCACACTAGCAGTTCCTTGTGCTAGTCCATCAGCTACACTAGAAGTTTTCCTATTCCAGTTCATCATCACGCTAGTAGCTCCGGTGCTAGTCCACCCTTCACAACAGCAGTTTCCCCTTGCTGATCCTTTTCACCTTCTGACCATTGATTCTGATGCCCGAGGGTCTTAAGCCGACAGCACACCAGAGCTCCTGACTTGAATGGTGTTCTTTCCAATCTTGTTTTGATAGATATCACCAGGGAGCACCTCAAATCGCTTGTGGTGGGTTCGATCCACGATAAGCCGATTTTTATCCACCATATACTAGTGCTTTCAATGAGATCTGAGTCCACACTTGAGGTCTCTCCCATCTAACCCAAATCCTTCCACAAAAAGCCTACCTCCCAGTGCTGTTGGCCCCGAGAAGCAAATCGTCACCCAAAATGGTGTCTAATTAAAGGGCAAAAATCAACAACACCACCGGGGACACAGTCCCCTACCTACCATCAATCAATGCTACCGAGAATACTGACTCCTCCTCACCTCATGTAGCATCCTCTAGTGTCTAATCAACACCATTATTCAAAGGTTAGATTTTTCTGATGTTTTCCAACATAAAGAAGCAAATGAAGGGTAGCATATCCAATCAGACCACGATCGAGAGCAAGCTACTCTCGATCGCGAGAATGTCGCCCGTGAGCAGGAGGCATTAAAGCATCACAAACGATTGACTCCTGGCACAAATCGCCACCCTCTAGAGAGCCCAGGAGCAGACACAGTCAAAAAATGAGCCTAGAATTGAATAATCTCCTGACATCTGAGTCCTCGATGAGTTGATATAAAGACTGATTGAGGAGGCTAAGCTGCAGCTCCATAGCTGTAACGGCCCCAAATTCTAATTCTAATATTTGTCTAATATTTCCAATTTAATCATAATTTTCTTGTTTTCTCAAAAAATTTGGTAGCACCTCTCCTAAAATATGAGTCTGGCATAATACAACCATAGCAATTTCGGCTCACAATGGCCTACTTATACGTCATGTAATGATTTCGGCCTACACAACCTACTTATATATATTCCACATAAATCCCAACATCGTCATATAATTTCACAACCTTTACTTCCATCCAAATATAATTCAATGTATCACGATATCAACAGAGTCAAGTTCTATTCTCTTATTTGCCAAAGTAAAATAACTAGTCTTTATCCAAAATATTACATACACAAATGTTCATGTCTCTGAAAATATCACCAAGTACAAGTTACATATAACAAGTCTCATACTTATACACATCATAAGTAGAGTTTCCTAAAGTAAGAAAAACATGGATCAAGTAGATTAGTGCAAGCAAATCACAAGATGCCATTCACCCCCAACATTGAGCTCTCCAGCATTTAGGCTGGTCCCTTTCTTTTGTTCAAACCTGAAATATATACAATTAAACGAAGTGAGCTCAACAGCTCAGTCAGTAAATTAATTAAGGTTTTGGATTTAAGACTTTATCCTTAACCACCGGTAAGAGTGTTATTAAACAAATCGTATATAAAAGAAAGGAAAAAAAAAAAAAAGAGATTTCAATATAGCTATGAAACCCTCTTCCTTACCCATCTTAAAGTCTTCTAAAACTTTTAGTTAGATGTCTCAACTACCATGAGTACTTCTTTAGTTATTTCTTAATTATGTCTATGTATATAATTACAAGTTTTAGCTCAATATATACTCTTTTCATATCATTACATTCACATATTTTCTACTACGTCAATAAGTGGCTAAACTTCCTTGGTTTTGATATCCCATGCACTTGAGTTGCTTAATAATCAACTATATCGATCAAATAATATTTGTACTTAATACATCCATATATAATTCATAAAGCAAAATAAGATTCTCCGTCTTCTCCCTCCTACTGGCTCTCGCCCAGTCCCTTCCTCCGTTAGGTAGTATGCATACACACATACATACATCACTGTCTTCCCCCTCCTACCGGCTCCCACCTGGCCCCTTCCTCAGTTATATAGCATGCATACACACACACGCACACACGCACACACACATCACCGTCTTCCCCCTCCTACTGGTTCCCACCCGGCCTCTACTCTCGGATAACAAACATAGCACATATCACACAAATATTATACACACGTACACATAATATCTGTATTGTATGGAAATGAGCAAAATAGTTTCATATCGGTTATATATACACACATGAATTAACCTCTATGATATGCAAAATCCATGTTACATAGAATCATTACCACATCAAGAGTTTAACATAATTTAAACATCCAACCATATAGGGTTTTGTTTTTCTTTTCTTCTTGTTAATAGATTATGGCCAAAGTCTTACTCATCATGTCTAATAAGGTTGAATTTAGAATAATATACTATCACCATGTATTCCCTAAAGTTTATCAATATAGTATAATACCTGAAATTTAAATATACATATAACCATGCATTCCCTAACATTTATCAATATAGTGCAATACTTGAAATTTAAACAACAACTTAATTTTGATTCTATTTACATAATCATAAGGAAATTATTACTTGATTACTTCAAGGACTTTACTATAGGGCAATTTGTTCCAATGCACACGTAGGGAATTAATGCCAATTTCATGATACTAGATTATTTGAATATTTAATGAAATTACCTATGAATTTCTCCCAGTTCCTTACCGGTTTTATACTCTATTCATTCGGAACTTAGCAATGTCATAAACTTAATTTATTGGAATTTCAGTTTACTTACTAAGTCTCCGAAGAGTGTTCTAGTGAGTGATTTTTTCTGAGTCCTTTCCTGTATCGTAATTCTATTCATGCATAGGCCTAGGGTTAGCTATTGATGTTAAAAAAAACCCCTCTAATTCAAGAAAAAATTGATGTTTTACTTTCAACTATAATCTAGTCTAGAAAATAAATTTGAGTTAAGTTCTATTGTTGAGGATCTCCCGCTTGATGGAGCCCGAATTCCAGCTAACTAGCATCCCGCTTAACACCACTTTTCCCCTCCTCCCCCTGTCCTTGCCCGCACCTGCCCAGGCCATGAGTCTGGCTACCTCGCTAGCCCTGCTGGCCGCCGCCCACCAGAGCAGCAAGGCCGAGCCCTTGCTTGCCGCTACTGCCATGGTTTGGGAAGGGACAATAAAGAAAGAGGGAGAGAGGGGTGAGAGAGGGGGAGAGAGAGAAGAAGAAGAAAGAAAAGAAGGAGAGAGGTTTTACCTGGATCTTTAATCAAAGAGAGAGGGGAGAAAAGAGAGCAAGTTGTTGTTGCAGATGGAGGAAGATGAGGAGTTTTCAGGAGTAACGGGGGAGAAGTTAGGGTTGAAGTAGTGGAGAAGGAAAAAAAAAGTGTTTTTACTCTAGGTCTAATTTTCCATATTATTATTATTACCATAATTTCCCAAACTCACCATATCATGCCAACACACCACTCCTCTCTCTAAGGCACTCAAGGAATCATCCACATCATCCCCACCCCTCTTCATATCTTGCCAACACATCAATATAAATCTTTGATTTAATTAGTTTGTTAGTAATTGTAAGTATACATGTGTCAAACTATAGATACATGAAGGGGTAATGATGGAAGTTGAAACACTAGTATATGTAATTATTATAAGGTTCTATGTATAAACAATTAAAATTTTTGTTCTCTTTCATAGTACATGCATATGACTATCCCCCTCCCCATAAACATTATTATTATGGCAACACACACACACACACCCCGTTAAGTATTCACGCTGTATTACTCCAGAATTATATTATTATGATATGCACATATTATTATTATTAATCATGTGTTTATATTAGTTAGTGACCTTCATTATTCTGAATTATCTTTAACTAGGCTTTAAACCCGGATTAGTTAGGATCGAGTGTTACAATAGCCGATCAACACTTTCAACTGCCAAAGTCTCTGACTGCCCTCTCTTTAAAGAAATTATGGAGTGTGAGTTCTCGAGAAAGTTCTCAACTCCAACTTTCGACTACTACTCAGGAGTGAGCGACCTAGTTCAACATATCAGGTATTTCTGGGACAAGATGGTGATCTACTCCTGCAACGATCCACTCATGTGCTTAACCTTTTCATCCAGCCTGAAAGGTATGACGTCGGATTGATTCTACTCCCTGCCGCCGCGTTCTTTACTCAACTTCGAGAAAGTGATTAAGGCGTTTCTCAACAATGCGCTTCCCACCGAGAACCCAAGGAGAACAATCATCACCTCCTCTCCATCAAGATGAGGCAAGGTGACAGCCTCAAGTCCTACATCGATTACTTTAAGAGCCAGCTTATCAAGGTTTTCAACTACAGTGAGGATGTATCTGCACTCACATTCATCAGCGGATTGCAGATTTCTCATCCCTTGCAAAGTACCTACTTAAGCATGACATCACACGGATGAGTGAAGTCATATCTCGGGCCCAGCTTATATTCAATTGGAGGAAGCCATAAAGAGTTCAGTCAATCACTCTCTCAAACACAACAATAACGGAGAGAAGAAGAATTTACAGCGCGAGATTCTGACCCATGCCAGTAATCAGAATCGGGGGCAACCCGCCTTCAAGAAGTAAGCGTTCCCGATTCTCTCCCCGGATCCACTCTGAGCCTTCAGAGCAGAACAACACTTTACCCCACTGAGGCACCCCGTTAATGACGTCTTCAATGCCATCAAGATCAGCCATAGGAAAGACACCCGAAGCTGATCCATCACAACCTTGCAGTCCCCGAAGAGGAAGAGTTATGTTCCTTCCATGAAAGCAAGAGACACAAGACCATCAACTACAAAAGTCTCTGATGGTATTTGAAAGAACTTGTCCACCAAGGCTTCTTTAAAGAGTACATTCTTACACCTGGAGCAGCCGCCAGTTTCAGACAACCAAGAGCTCCACCCCTACCCAACCGTAACATGAAATCACTCAGTACAAAGCGATTGAGTGACGTGATTCCTCTAATAAGGACAGGAAAGTTCCTCAACCACACAACCTTGTACTTCCTTTTAAGCCCATATGTTTTACGTTATATCATGAAATAAAAATGCATTTTACTCCTAACCATTTTGTGCCACCCCACTGATGGGAGTGTCCTCCATCAGTCCCTGACGCTTGTATATCTCAAAGCCAGAGTGTCCCTCACTCAGAAGCGGCAAAGCAAACACTAGCTTATGGGCTCTCTCTCAATTAGCCTACGGGCAGTCAAAATCCTTCACTGTGGGAGTGTGTGCCTCGCTCGGAGGCCCTGCCCCGCTGATGGGAGTGTCCCCGATCAGTCCTTAACGCTTGCACATCCCGAAGTAGGAGTGTCCTCACTCAAAGGTGGCAATGCAAGCACCAGTCTACGGGCCCCTTCTCGATTAGCCTATGAGTAATAGAAACCCTCCGCTATGAGAGCATCTCCCACTCGGAGTTCCCTACTCTGCTGTATGGATTTTTTCCTCTCAGAGTCCTACCAAGTTTGCGGGTACCATGATGGGATTACCCCTGCTCAAACAACAGCGCAGACTCACCAACATTCCCTACCTAACCATGTCAGAGAAAGAAAATCAGTGTCCCAGAGAAGCACATTCTAAAAACCAATGGCAAATGTAAGCCAAGTAAGACCGAAACATAGCTTTATTTTATTCTGATCATGTGTAACATTATGTTACATCTAACGAATATTACATGATGAACCATTACATTTCTGCGTCTATAAACGTGAAGAGAAATAGAACATATTCGAATCCAGATCACCAATCCACTCCAGATGCTTGCAGTTCTGTTATGGGAGTGTCCCCCACTTGGAGACGTTAACGCAATCATCAACCTACGAGCTCCCTCTCAATTAGCCCAGGGGCAATCGAAACCCTCTTTTGTGCGAGTATCCCCCACTCGGAATCCCTACTCTGATGCTGAAATTTCACCTACTCAGAGCCCTACCAAGTCACCGCTCTACTGATGGGATACCCCACTCAGAGATGACTGTGAACCCAACTCCGCTGCTGGGATCTCCCCCACTTGGAGGCCAAAAGTTTGCAGATATCGCTGATGGGATCTTCCCCACTCGAAAACAACAACGCAAACTCTGAACGACCCCGTTGCCAACCAGCCATACCAGAGATAAAGATTGACATTCTGAAGAGGCACGGTCATACCGATTCCAAAAGCTTATGGTAAAAACAAACCAGGAAAGATCTAAGCATTAAACATTTCTGTAATACCCCGTTCTTGGAATACGTACTTAGTTGCGTGTTCGGATTTTGATCGTATTTTTCGATTTGTTTTCTGTATTTGTTCTGTATCATGAATTTCCTATACGATTATTTTATATTGGATTTGGATTCGTGGACTCGGAGTCAGCCCTAGTCTGAGCCGAGGGCCTGATCATAGTATATTCTTCGATTTGGTATTTCTGACGTGTAGAATTGACCGATTTCAGTTTTAAATGTTATTTTTCAATATATTAGGTTTTCTGTGATTTTCTGGATTTTTCTCGGATTAATTTGAATTTCTTCAAAACCGGTGTCGGCCAGTGCCGCTGACCGATTCCCGGATTTTTAATTCTCAAACTGTTTGGAATTTCATGATGATTCTTTAGACTTTATTTCTCGGGATCATATTTTCTATCTATATTCTTTTTCTGAGGATTTTATGATTTATGGAAATTCTTTCGGAGTCGGTAAATCACTGATTCCGGGATTTTTAATTTAAAACTATACAGTATTTCTTCGAACGGATTTCACTATTGGTCTTCATATATTATTCTTGATTTTTGGTAAAATTTTCAGATCATACAGAGATACTTGAATTTCGGGCATCTTTCCAATTATCGCATATTCCATTTTCCACCTTGTCATGCCACCTCATTCCCACTCACATTGCACCTAACCCCACTCACTCTCTCTCCTTCCCATGGCCGCCAAGTGGCCACTCTAGGGACACCTCACCTCCCTTTTTGCAAGAAAGCCCCTTGCATCTATCCTATTTGCATCTCCTTTGCAAAATCCCCATCATATATATTCCTTTCAATTGCAATTAAATCCTTTTCTTCCTCTTTCACTTCATCAAGAGAGAAACCCTCTCCAAAATTCCCTCATCTCCTCCACAAACCCTAGCACCAAGAAACCCTAATCTCTTCTCCTCCATCTCCTCCTCCAACCACAAGAGTTCATCTAGGGCATCAAGGGCATCACCTCCAACCTCCAAGGCAACTCCAAGTTCAACCTCCTCCACCTCAAGCTTCAACAACCACTCATGGATTGAAGCCACCATCTTCTTCTTGGATCAAGCTCCAATTGAACCCATCCAAGTGAGTATCTTTACTCACCAAGACCTAGTTAACTCCTTATATACTTGTGATGGGAATTCTTGAACACTTGCACCTTAAAAATCCCATTTTTAGGTTATCAAACTAAAGATCCAACCTTTCCATGTAAATATCTCTACTCACCAAGGCTAGTCCGTCCCTTGTGTACTTGTGTTAGTAGATCAGGTCCCCTAATGTCATAAAAACCCCATTTTTGTCATCAAGAACAACCCCCAAGTTCAGTTCTGTAAACTGCTCCCCGACCACGATTAGTCGACTTGACCTAGAACCTAGTCGACTAGAACACTTAGCTGAAACCTAGTTTTTCTGGAAAACACAGTATTAGTCGACTTACCCAAATATAGTCGACTGATCAACTCTCTGGAAATCCCTATTAGTCGACTCCTGAATTCACCTAGTCGACTAACCCTCCTTGGACCAGAAACCAACTCTCGGCCCAGTCGACTTAAGCCTATTTTATTAGTCGACTTGAACCCCTAGTCGACTAACCATTTTACCTTAGTCGACTAATGTTTCCTGGAACAGTGACCCCAATTCTCTTTATCCCAGACTTAGTCGACTTGCGTACCTGTTAGTCGACTTGAAACCTATATTAGTCGACTAGTCCCTTGACCCTAGTCGACTAATTCTGACTATATGTCTTAAATGATTTCCCTCCTAAAATTGGATCTTGTCGTGGTTTATGTGTTATGCATTATGGTTTCTTGTACTTCATGACTGGTACTTTAGGACTTATTACTTGTTGGATCTTACCTCATATTACTTCACGATTTGTCAAGTAACATTATCAACCACTTGTCAACTTTATGTTCTCTTTTAACACATGTATATCAACTAACCATGCCACCACCTTGCCAGACCCTATAGTTATGTCATGATTGACCGGGCCCATTCTACATTTATTGTTATGTTTTATTGCTTGCTAGACATCACCACTTTGTCATGCTATCCCTTAAACCAAGCATGGTACACTTGACTTTATGATTATCTTATTTGCGGGAACCCTGCCTTGTTTTATGGAACTAAGTGCCACATGGAACAAAGTGCCACGCCACACGGTGGGGGCCACCTCTTGAAACCCATGGGGGCCACCTCTAGAATCCACTCCCTCAGAACAAAGTGCCACATGGAACAAAGTGCCACACCACACGGTGGGGGCCACCTCTTGAAACCCATGGGGGCCACCTCTTGAATCTGAAGGGCTAATACTGTCATGTTCACTTTCCCGTAAACTGATAATCCTTAATAAACTACAACTTGTATGGGTATGGGTGGAAGTGATGGATGCCGGAATGATACCTTGCTTATAGTAGGTGGATGATATATGGTAGATTACTGTTAGTGGGACCTCGGGCCCACACTAGATGACTGTTAGTGGGACTTTGGGCCCACATCCTGAGTACTGTTAGGGGGACATTGGGCCTCCAAAACCGGTTCCAGGTGTATGGAAACTACTATAAGAAGTGTTATCAGTTCTCCATTGGCTTCCGTTAACAAACTCGAATGGCTTATATATGGATGTATGTGAGTTGGGATCGATACCGAAACACATACCTAGATATATGGGTTAGGCGAGTAATAATAATAATAGATGTCAGTTACGTTCCCCGTTATAGTTACTGTTATGAGTACCAGCTATGATTCCTGTCGTAGTTCCTGTTATGACTATTATTTACTTGTCGTGATTCCAGTGATGATTCCGGTTATTGGATTATGTCTTTTTCATTATGATTCATGTCTTCTTGTTATGTATTCTAGTTATGACTATCGTATGATTTGCAGCTCTGATTTTATATGCTTGGATTACTGTGGCATGAGATAGAGGTATATAGATGAGGGTTTCCTTGTTTGGATTATTCCTTCGATGTACTAGTCTCATGGGACAGTGACTTGAGCATATATAATCACTTTTGCTCGTGATCTGTTTTACTTGCATTTCTTATTTTACGATTATGTTATATCCGTTCTTATATTCTATACTTGTGCTCTGACCCATTCCTGTCTCTTAGCCACTTGGCTGCAGTTCATTTATTATTATATGTCTTGACCCCTTGGATTCGCACATTCAGATTCCGAGGCTAGATCGTAGTGGAGTTGTCCATCGTAGATCGAGCCATCCTTGCGAGCAGGCATCCCAGCTCCCGCTCCTTGTGCCTGACTTCTCTTGACTCACGGGATTTCCATCCTACTCGTGAGCCCTTTTGTGCTTTTGCTGTATATTTCACTTTTGGACTTGTATGATAAAAGACATATGGACTATGTAATGTCTATCATATGCTGTGATGACTTTGTATTGTACCTTTATGTTGGCATATATGTGTGTATACCATGCTTTGCGTTGCACTCTGATCCTTTCTTGTTGTACTTTATGCTTAGCGTATATACGTGGGGGCACTCTCTGACCTACGTATATACGTTGCAGTGACGTCCCCGTATCCGTGGAATCGGGGCGTTACAGGTTGGTATCAGAGCTTAGGCTCTTACCTCTATAGTACAAACAAGTAGCAAATTCTAGTAATTTGCGGATGCCAACATCAATGTACAAAGTTGTCTAGTCCTTTTGATTTATCTAGTTCTTCTTGATTCCATCCTTCATATCCTGAAATCCTTCCATTCCATGTTCCAGCTCCTCCCAGTCTGTCCATACCTAGTATCGATGGAGAGGAGATCGGGTCGCAGCAACTCCGGATCAGCATCGAATGGAGCAGCGGGAGAGAATGTGGATATATTGAGGGTTATCCAGATGGTGGTGGAAAACCAGCAACAGCAGGTGGAGAACCAACAGCAGCAGACCGAACTTCTCCGGCAAGGGATAGCAGCACCTAAGGGACAGAGGCCGGGGAACATATCAGACTTCAGGAGGCTGCAGCCAGCCATATTCACGGGTGGAGAGAAACCCTTGGAGGCTGAGCAATGGTTAACGGACACATCGGACTTGTTGAAGGCAGCCCGTGTCCCAGAGGAAAACCAAGTGGAGGTTACCAAGATCCAATTGAAGGATATAGCCAGGACTTGGTGGCTAGCAGAAGAGGCCAAATTGGAGAAGCCTGTCACTTGGGACACCTTCTCCAAGAGTTTCTACAGCAGATTCTTCCCTGTCACAGCTCAGAAGGACATGGAAGAACAATTCATCAGACTTCGGCAGGGGAGTAAGTCCGTGGATGAGTATGCCGCGGAGTTTCTCAGATTGAGCCGCTTTGCCCCGTACATGGTGACGGATGAAGAGAAGCGGGCAAGCAGATTTCAGCAGGGCCTGCAGATGGACCTACAGGTATTCCTGGTGCCCCAGCAGCTGAAGACATATTCCGAGATTCTCACCATAGCTCGAGAAGTAGAGCGTGGACTGGAGAAGAAGAAGGAGAATCAGATGAAGAGCCAAGCCAAGAAGAGGCCTTTTGAGTTGATGGATGAGGAGGATGAGGATAGGGCAACCCAGGGCCCGATGATGAAGAGACCATTCCAGACCCCTCTTCCTCAGATCACATGCAATTTCTGCCACAGGCCCGGACATTACAAGAGAGATTGTCGGGTAGCCAATGGATTATGTTTGGCATGTGGGACAAGAGGTCATGCACTAAGGGATTGTCGGTACAGGAAGTTTGAGCATACGGCACCAGTCAGACCAGCACATCCGGCCCCAGCACTTCCAGCACCGCCATTGAGGAGGGACCCAGAGCCCGTTGACCGGAGAGCTCCATTTCCACCCCAACGGTATGATCATCAGCAGAGAAGGATGAGACCGAGGGCAGATCAGGGGAGAGGTCAAGTTCACTCATGGCAGCAGAGGCTTCAGGTGTTGCAGCAGAGGGGGAAGATCAGTATCCGGAGCAGGAGCCTTAGGATTTCATGGTAACCACTACCCCAGATCTTGTATTTGAGTTGGTTATCTTTCTTAATATTGTTTCCATTGTCATTCTATCATTGTTAATTCTGGACCTTCTTGTATTTATCTTCCTCCCTGTTTTGGTTTTATGATGCCTTTATTCATGCCTTCGTCCTCCTTGTATTCAATTTGCCTCCTTAACGAAATTGCGAGGACGCAATTTTTGTAAGGTGGGTAGATTGTAATACCCCGTTCTTGGAATACGTACTTAGTTGCGTGTTCGGATTTTCGATCGTATTTTTCGATTTGTTTTCTGTATTTGTTCTGTATCATGAATTTCCTATACGATTATTTTATATTGGATTTGGATTCGTGGACTCGGAGTCAGCCCTAGTCTGAGCCGAGGGCCTGATCATAGTATATTCTTCGATTTGGTATTTCTGACGTGTAGAATTGACCGATTTCAGTTTTAAATGTTATTTTTCAATATATTAGGTTTTCTGTGATTTTCTGGATTTTTCTCGAATTAATTTGAATTTCTTCAAAACCGGTGTCGGCCAGTGCCGCTGACCGATTCCCGGATTTTTAATTCTCAAACTGTTTGGAATTTCATGATGATTCTTTAGACTTTATTTCTCGGGATCATATTTTCTATCTATATTCTTTTTCTGAGGATTTTATGATTTTATGGAAATTCTTTCGGAGTCGGTAAATCACTGATTCCGGGATTTTTAATTTTAAAACTATACAGTATTTCTTCGAACGGATTTCACTATTGGTCTTCATATATTATTCTTGATTTTTGGTAAAATTTTCAGATCATACAGAGATACTTGAATTTCGGGCATCTTTCCAATTATCGCATATTCCATTTTCCACCTTGTCATGCCACCTCATTTCCCACTCACATTGCACCTAACCCCACTCACTCTCTCTCCTTCCCATGGCCGGCCAAGTGGCCACTCTAGGGACACCTCACCTCCCTTTTTGCAAGAAAGCCCCTTGCATCTATCCTATTTGCATCTCCTTTGCAAAATCCCCATCATATATATTCCTTTCAATTGCAATTAAATCCTTTTCTTCCTCTTTCACTTCATCAAGAGAGAAACCCTCTCCAAAATTCCCTCATCTCCTCCACAAACCCTAGCACCAAGAAACCCTAATCTCTTCTCCTCCATCTCCTCCTCCAACCACAAGAGTTCATCTAGGGCATCAAGGGCATCACCTCCAACCTCCAAGGCAACTCCAAGTTCAACCTCCTCCACCTCAAGCTTCAACAACCACTCATGGATTGAAGCCACCATCTTCTTCTTGGATCAAGCTCCAATTGAACCCATCCAAGTGAGTATCTTTACTCACCAAGACCTAGTTAACTCCTTATATACTTGTGATGGGAATTCTTGAACACTTGCACCTTAAAAATCCCATTTTTAGGTTATCAAACTAAAGATCCAACCTTTCCATGTAAATATCTCTACTCACCAAGGCTAGTCCGTCCCTTGTGTACTTGTGTTAGTAGATCAGGTCCCCTAATGTCATAAAAACCCCATTTTTGTCATCAAGAACAACCCCCAAGTTCAGTTCTGTAAACTGCTCCCCGACCACGATTAGTCGACTTGACCTAGAACCTAGTCGACTAGAACACTTAGCTGAAACCTAGTTTTTCTGGAAAACACAGTATTAGTCGACTTACCCCAAATATTAGTCGACTGATCAACTCTCTGGAAATCCCTATTAGTCGACTCCTGAATTCACCTAGTCGACTAACCCTCCTTGGACCAGAAACCAACTCTCGGCCCAGTCGACTTAAGCCTATTTTATTAGTCGACTTGAACCCCCTAGTCGACTAACCATTTTACCTTAGTCGACTAATGTTTCCTGGAACAGTGACCCCAATTCTCTTTATCCCAGACTTAGTCGACTTGCGTACCTGTTAGTCGACTTGAAACCTATATTAGTCGACTAGTCCCTTGACCCTAGTCGACTAATTCTGACTATATGTCTTAAATGATTTCCCTCCTAAAATTGGATCTTGTCGTTGGTTTATGTGTTATGCATTATGGTTTCTTGTACTTCATGACTGGTACTTTAGGACTTATTACTTGTTGGATCTTACCTCATATTACTTCACGATTTGTCAAGTAACATTATCAACCACTTGTCAACTTTATGTTCTCTTTTAACACATGTATATCAACTAACCATGCCACCACCTTGCCAGACCCTATAGTTATGTCATGATTGACCGGGCCCATTCTACATTTATTGTTATGTTTTATTGCTTGCTAGACATCACCACTTTGTCATGCTATCCCTTAAACCAAGCATGGTACACTTGACTTTATGATTATCTTATTTGCGGGAACCCTGCCTTGTTTTATGGAACTAAGTGCCACATGGAACAAAGTGCCACGCCACACGGTGGGGGCCACCTCTTGAAACCCATGGGGGCCACCTCTAGAATCCACTCCCTCAGAACAAAGTGCCACATGGAACAAAGTGCCACACCACACGGTGGGGGCCACCTCTTGAAACCCATGGGGGCCACCTCTTGAATCTGAAGGGCTAATACTGTCATGTTCACTTTCCCGTAAACTGATAATCCTTAATAAACTACAACTTGTATGGGGTATGGGTGGAAGTGATGGATGCCGGAATGATACCTTGCTTATAGTAGGTGGATGATATATGGTAGATTACTGTTAGTGGGACCTCGGGCCCACACTAGATGACTGTTAGTGGGACTTTGGGCCCACATCCTGAGTACTGTTAGGGGGACATTGGGCCTCCAAAACCGGTTCCAGGTGTATGGAAACTACTATAAGAAGTGTTATCAGTTCTCCATTGGCTTCCGTTAACAAAACTCGAATGGCTTATATATGGATGTATGTGAGTTGGGATCGATACCGAAACACATACCTAGATATATGGGTTAGGCGAGTAATAATAATAATAGATGTCAGTTACGTTCCCCGTTATAGTTACTGTTATGAGTACCAGCTATGATTCCTGTCGTAGTTCCTGTTATGACTATTATTTACTTGTCGTGATTCCAGTGATGATTCCGGTTATTGGATATGTCTTTTTCATTATGATTCATGTCTTCTTGTTATGTATTCTAGTTATGACTATCGTATGATTTGCAGCTCTGATTTTATATGCTTGGATTACTGTGGCATGAGATAGAGGTATATAGATGAGGGTTTCCTTGTTTGGATTATTCCTTCGATGTACTAGTCTCATGGGACAGTGACTTGAGCATATATAATCACTTTTGCTCGTGATCTGTTTTACTTGCATTTCTTATTTTACGATTATGTTATATCCGTTCTTATATTCTATACTTGTGCTCTGACCCATTCCTGTCTCTTAGCCACTTGGCTGCAGTTCATTTATTATTATATGTCTTGACCCCTTGGATTCGCACATTCAGATTCCGAGGCTAGATCGTAGTGGAGTTGTCCATCGTAGATCGAGCCATCCTTGCGAGCAGGCATCCCAGCTCCCGCTCCTTGTGCCTGACTTCTCTTGACTCACGGGATTTCCATCCTACTCGTGAGCCCTTTTGTGCTTTTGCTGTATATTTCACTTTTGGACTTGTATGATAAAAGACATATGGACTATGTAATGTCTATCATATGCTGTGATGACTTTGTATTGTACCTTTATGTTGGCATATATGTGTGTATACCATGCTTTGCGTTGCACTCTGATCCTTTCTTGTTGTACTTTATGCTTAGCGTATATACGTGGGGGCACTCTCTGACCTACGTATATACGTTGCAGTGACGTCCCCGTATCCGTGGAATCGGGGCGTTACAGGTTGGTATCAGAGCTTAGGCTCTTACCTCTATAGTACAAACAAGTAGCAAATTCTAGTAATTTGCGGATGCCAACATCAATGTACAAAGTTGTCTAGTCCTTTTGATTTATCTAGTTCTTCTTGATTCCATCCTTCATATCCTGAAATCCTTCCATTCCATGTTCCAGCTCCTCCCAGTCTGTCCATACCTAGTATCGATGGAGAGGAGATCGGGTCGCAGCAACTCCGGATCAGCATCGAATGGAGCAGCGGGAGAGAATGTGGATATATTGAGGGTTATCCAGATGGTGGTGGAAAACCAGCAACAGCAGGTGGAGAACCAACAGCAGCAGACCGAACTTCTCCGGCAAGGGATAGCAGCACCTAAGGGACAGAGGCCGGGGAACATATCAGACTTCAGGAGGCTGCAGCCAGCCATATTCACGGGTGGAGAGAAACCCTTGGAGGCTGAGCAATGGTTAACGGACACATCGGACTTGTTGAAGGCAGCCCGTGTCCCAGAGGAAAACCAAGTGGAGGTTACCAAGATCCAATTGAAGGATATAGCCAGGACTTGGTGGCTAGCAGAAGAAGCCAAATTGGAGAAGCCTGTCACTTGGGACACCTTCTCCAAGAGTTTCTACAGCAGATTCTTCCCTGTCACAGCTCAGAAGGACATGGAAGAACAATTCATCAGACTTCGGCAGGGGAGTAAGTCCGTGGATGAGTATGCCGCGGAGTTTCTCAGATTGAGCCGCTTTGCCCCGTACATGGTGACGGATGAAGAGAAGCGGGCAAGCAGATTTCAGCAGGGCCTGCAGATGGACCTACAGGTATTCCTGGTGCCCCAGCAGCTGAAGACATATTCCGAGATTCTCACCATAGCTCGAGAAGTAGAGCGTGGACTGGAGAAGAAGAAGGAGAATCAGATGAAGAGCCAAGCCAAGAAGAGGCCTTTTGAGTTGATGGATGAGGAGGATGAGGATAGGGCAACCCAGGGCCCGATGATGAAGAGACCATTCCAGACCCCTCTTCCTCAGATCACATGCAATTTCTGCCACAGGCCCGGACATTACAAGAGAGATTGTCGGGTAGCCAATGGATTATGTTTGGCATGTGGGACAAGAGGTCATGCACTAAGGGATTGTCGGTACAGGAAGTTTGAGCATACGGCACCAGTCAGACCAGCACATCCGGCCCCAGCACTTCCAGCACCGCCATTGAGGAGGGACCCAGAGCCCGTTGACCGGAGAGCTCCATTTCCACCCCAACGGTATGATCATCAGCAGAGAAGGATGAGACCGAGGGCAGATCAGGGGAGAGGTCAAGTTCACTTCATGGCAGCAGAGGCTTCAGGTGTTGCAGCAGAGGGGGAAGATCAGTATCCGGAGCAGGAGCCTTAGGATTTCATGGTAACCACTACCCCAGATCTTGTATTTGAGTTGGTTATCTTTCTTAATATTGTTTCCATTGTCATTCTATCATTGTTAATTCTGGACCTTCTTGTATTTATCTTCCTCCCTGTTTTGGTTTTATGATGCCTTTATTCATGCCTTCGTCCTCCTTGTATTCAATTTGCCTCCTTAACGAAATTGCGAGGACGCAATTTTTTGTAAGGTGGGTAGATTGTAATACCCCGTTCTTGGAATACGTACTTAGTTGCGTGTTCGGATTTTCGATCGTATTTTTCGATTTGTTTTCTGTATTTGTTCTGTATCATGAATTTCCTATACGATTATTTTATATTGGATTTGGATTCGTGGACTCGGAGTCAGCCCTAGTCTGAGCCGAGGGCCTGATCATAGTATATTCTTCGATTTGGTATTTCTGACGTGTAGAATTGACCGATTTCAGTTTTAAATGTTATTTTTCAATATATTAGGTTTTCTGTGATTTTCTGGATTTTTCTCGGATTAATTTGAATTTCTTCAAAACCGGTGTCGGCCAGTGCCGCTGACCGATTCCCGGATTTTTAATTCTCAAACTGTTTGGAATTTCATGATGATTCTTTAGACTTTATTTCTCGGGATCATATTTTCTATCTATATTCTTTTTCTGAGGATTTTATGATTTTATGGAAATTCTTTCGGAGTCGGTAAATCACTGATTCCGGGATTTTTAATTTTAAAACTATACAGTATTTCTTCGAACGGATTTCACTATTGGTCTTCATATATTATTCTTGATTTTTGGTAAAATTTTCAGATCATACAGAGATACTTGAATTTCGGGCATCTTTCCAATTATCGCATATTCCATTTTCCACCTTGTCATGCCACCTCATTTCCCACTCACATTGCACCTAACCCCACTCACTCTCTCTCCTTCCCATGGCCGGCCAAGTGGCCACTCTAGGGACACCTCACCTCCCTTTTTGCAAGAAAGCCCCTTGCATCTATCCTATTTGCATCTCCTTTGCAAAATCCCCATCATATATATTCCTTTCAATTGCAATTAAATCCTTTTCTTCCTCTTTCACTTCATCAAGAGAGAAACCCTCTCCAAAATTCCCTCATCTCCTCCACAAACCCTAGCACCAAGAAACCCTAATCTCTTCTCCTCCATCTCCTCCTCCAACCACAAGAGTTCATCTAGGGCATCAAGGGCATCACCTCCAACCTCCAAGGCAACTCCAAGTTCAACCTCCTCCACCTCAAGCTTCAACAACCACTCATGGATTGAAGCCACCATCTTCTTCTTGGATCAAGCTCCAATTGAACCCATCCAAGTGAGTATCTTTACTCACCAAGACCTAGTTAACTCCTTATATACTTGTGATGGGAATTCTTGAACACTTGCACCTTAAAAATCCCATTTTTAGGTTATCAAACTAAAGATCCAACCTTTCCATGTAAATATCTCTACTCACCAAGGCTAGTCCGTCCCTTGTGTACTTGTGTTAGTAGATCAGGTCCCCTAATGTCATAAAAACCCCATTTTTGTCATCAAGAACAACCCCCAAGTTCAGTTCTGTAAACTGCTCCCCGACCACGATTAGTCGACTTGACCTAGAACCTAGTCGACTAGAACACTTAGCTGAAACCTAGTTTTTCTGGAAAACACAGTATTAGTCGACTTACCCCAAATATTAGTCGACTGATCAACTCTCTGGAAATCCCTATTAGTCGACTCCTGAATTCACCTAGTCGACTAACCCTCCTTGGACCAGAAACCAACTCTCGGCCCAGTCGACTTAAGCCTATTTTATTAGTCGACTTGAACCCCCTAGTCGACTAACCATTTTACCTTAGTCGACTAATGTTTCCTGGAACAGTGACCCCAATTCTCTTTATCCCAGACTTAGTCGACTTGCGTACCTGTTAGTCGACTTGAAACCTATATTAGTCGACTAGTCCCTTGACCCTAGTCGACTAATTCTGACTATATGTCTTAAATGATTTCCCTCCTAAAATTGGATCTTGTCGTTGGTTTATGTGTTATGCATTATGGTTTCTTGTACTTCATGACTGGTACTTTAGGACTTATTACTTGTTGGATCTTACCTCATATTACTTCACGATTTGTCAAGTAACATTATCAACCACTTGTCAACTTTATGTTCTCTTTTAACACATGTATATCAACTAACCATGCCACCACCTTGCCAGACCCTATAGTTATGTCATGATTGACCGGGCCCATTCTACATTTATTGTTATGTTTTATTGCTTGCTAGACATCACCACTTTGTCATGCTATCCCTTAAACCAAGCATGGTACACTTGACTTTATGATTATCTTATTTGCGGGAACCCTGCCTTGTTTTATGGAACTAAGTGCCACATGGAACAAAGTGCCACGCCACACGGTGGGGGCCACCTCTTGAAACCCATGGGGGCCACCTCTAGAATCCACTCCCTCAGAACAAAGTGCCACATGGAACAAAGTGCCACACCACACGGTGGGGGCCACCTCTTGAAACCCATGGGGGCCACCTCTTGAATCTGAAGGGCTAATACTGTCATGTTCACTTTCCCGTAAACTGATAATCCTTAATAAACTACAACTTGTATGGGGTATGGGTGGAAGTGATGGATGCCGGAATGATACCTTGCTTATAGTAGGTGGATGATATATGGTAGATTACTGTTAGTGGGACCTCGGGCCCACACTAGATGACTGTTAGTGGGACTTTGGGCCCACATCCTGAGTACTGTTAGGGGACATTGGGCCTCCAAAACCGGTTCCAGGTGTATGGAAACTACTATAAGAAGTGTTATCAGTTCTCCATTGGCTTCCGTTAACAAAACTCGAATGGCTTATATATGGATGTATGTGAGTTGGGATCGATACCGAAACACATACCTAGATATATGGGTTAGGCGAGTAATAATAATAATAGATGTCAGTTACGTTCCCCGTTATAGTTACTGTTATGAGTACCAGCTATGATTCCTGTCGTAGTTCCTGTTATGACTATTATTTACTTGTCGTGATTCCAGTGATGATTCCGGTTATTGGATTATGTCTTTTTCATTATGATTCATGTCTTCTTGTTATGTATTCTAGTTATGACTATCGTATGATTTGCAGCTCTGATTTTATATGCTTGGATTACTGTGGCATGAGATAGAGGTATATAGATGAGGGTTTCCTTGTTTGGATTATTCCTTCGATGTACTAGTCTCATGGGACAGTGACTTGAGCATATATAATCACTTTTGCTCGTGATCTGTTTTACTTGCATTTCTTATTTTACGATTATGTTATATCCGTTCTTATATTCTATACTTGTGCTCTGACCCATTCCTGTCTCTTAGCCACTTGGCTGCAGTTCATTTATTATTATATGTCTTGACCCCTTGGATTCGCACATTCAGATTCCGAGGCTAGATCGTAGTGGAGTTGTCCATCGTAGATCGAGCCATCCTTGCGAGCAGGCATCCCAGCTCCCGCTCCTTGTGCCTGACTTCTCTTGACTCACGGGATTTCCATCCTACTCGTGAGCCCTTTTGTGCTTTTGCTGTATATTTCACTTTTGGACTTGTATGATAAAAGACATATGGACTATGTAATGTCTATCATATGCTGTGATGACTTTGTATTGTACCTTTATGTTGGCATATATGTGTGTATACCATGCTTTGCGTTGCACTCTGATCCTTTCTTGTTGTACTTTATGCTTAGCGTATATACGTGGGGGCACTCTCTGACCTACGTATATACGTTGCAGTGACGTCCCCGTATCCGTGGAATCGGGGCGTTACAGGTTGGTATCAGAGCTTAGGCTCTTACCTCTATAGTACAAACAAGTAGCAAATTCTAGTAATTTGCGGATGCCAACATCAATGTACAAAGTTGTCTAGTCCTTTTGATTTATCTAGTTCTTCTTGATTCCATCCTTCATATCCTGAAATCCTTCCATTCCATGTTCCAGCTCCTCCCAGTCTGTCCATACCTAGTATCGATGGAGAGGAGATCGGGTCGCAGCAACTCCGGATCAGCATCGAATGGAGCAGCGGGAGAGAATGTGGATATATTGAGGGTTATCCAGATGGTGGTGGAAAACCAGCAACAGCAGGTGGAGAACCAACAGCAGCAGACCGAACTTCTCCGGCAAGGGATAGCAGCACCTAAGGGACAGAGGCCAGGGAACATATCAGACTTCAGGAGGCTGCAGCCAGCCATATTCACGGGTGGAGAGAAACCCTTGGAGGCTGAGCAATGGTTAACGGACACATCGGACTTGTTGAAGGCAGCCCGTGTCCCAGAGGAAAACCAAGTGGAGGTTACCAAGATCCAATTGAAGGATATAGCCAGGACTTGGTGGCTAGCAGAAGAGGCCAAATTGGAGAAGCCTGTCACTTGGGACACCTTCTCCAAGAGTTTCTACAGCAGATTCTTCCCTGTCACAGCTCAGAAGGACATGGAAGAACAATTCATCAGACTTCGGCAGGGGAGTAAGTCCGTGGATGAGTATGCCGCGGAGTTTCTCAGATTGAGCCGCTTTGCCCCGTACATGGTGACGGATGAAGAGAAGCGGGCAAGCAGATTTCAGCAGGGCCTGCAGATGGACCTACAGGTATTCCTGGTGCCCCAGCAGCTGAAGACATATTCCGAGATTCTCACCATAGCTCGAGAAGTAGAGCGTGGACTGGAGAAGAAGAAGGAGAATCAGATGAAGAGCCAAGCCAAGAAGAGGCCTTTTGAGTTGATGGATGAGGAGGATGAGGATAGGGCAACCCAGGGCCCGATGATGAAGAGACCATTCCAGACCCCTCTTCCTCAGATCACATGCAATTTCTGCCACAGGCCCGGACATTACAAGAGAGATTGTCGGGTAGCCAATGGATTATGTTTGGCATGTGGGACAAGAGGTCATGCACTAAGGGATTGTCGGTACAGGAAGTTTGAGCATACGGCACCAGTCAGACCAGCACATCCGGCCCCAGCACTTCCAGCACCGCCATTGAGGAGGGACCCAGAGCCCGTTGACCGGAGAGCTCCATTTCCACCCCAACGGTATGATCATCAGCAGAGAAGGATGAGACCGAGGGCAGATCAGGGGAGAGGTCAAGTTCACTTCATGGCAGCAGAGGCTTCAGGTGTTGCAGCAGAGGGGGAAGATCAGTATCCGGAGCAGGAGCCTTAGGATTTCATGGTAACCACTACCCCAGATCTTGTATTTGAGTTGGTTATCTTTCTTAATATTGTTTCCATTGTCATTCTATCATTGTTAATTCTGGACCTTCTTGTATTTATCTTCCTCCCTGTTTTGGTTTTATGATGCCTTTATTCATGCCTTCGTCCTCCTTGTATTCAATTTGCCTCCTTAACGAAATTGCGAGGACGCAATTTTTTGTAAGGTGGGTAGATTGTAATACCCCGTTCTTGGAATACGTACTTAGTTGCGTGTTCGGATTTTCGATCGTATTTTTCGATTTGTTTTCTGTATTTGTTCTGTATCATGAATTTCCTATACGATTATTTTATATTGGATTTGGATTCGTGGACTCGGAGTCAGCCCTAGTCTGAGCCGAGGGCCTGATCATAGTATATTCTTCGATTTGGTATTTCTGACGTGTAGAATTGACCGATTTCAGTTTTAAATGTTATTTTTCAATATATTAGGTTTTCTGTGATTTTCTGGATTTTTCTCGAATTAATTTGAATTTCTTCAAAACCGGTGTCGGCCAGTGCCGCTGACCGATTCCCGGATTTTTAATTCTCAAACTGTTTGGAATTTCATGATGATTCTTTAGACTTTATTTCTCGGGATCATATTTTCTATCTATATTCTTTTTCTGAGGATTTTATGATTTTATGGAAATTCTTTCGGAGTCGGTAAATCACTGATTCCGGGATTTTTAATTTTAAAACTATACAGTATTTCTTCGAACGGATTTCACTATTGGTCTTCATATATTATTCTTGATTTTTGGTAAAATTTTCAGATCATACAGAGATACTTGAATTTCGGGCATCTTTCCAATTATCGCATATTCCATTTTCCACCTTGTCATGCCACCTCATTTCCCACTCACATTGCACCTAACCCCACTCACTCTCTCTCCTTCCCATGGCCGGCCAAGTGGCCACTCTAGGGACACCTCACCTCCCTTTTTGCAAGAAAGCCCCTTGCATCTATCCTATTTGCATCTCCTTTGCAAAATCCCCATCATATATATTCCTTTCAATTGCAATTAAATCCTTTTCTTCCTCTTTCACTTCATCAAGAGAGAAACCCTCTCCAAAATTCCCTCATCTCCTCCACAAACCCTAGCACCAAGAAACCCTAATCTCTTCTCCTCCATCTCCTCCTCCAACCACAAGAGTTCATCTAGGGCATCAAGGGCATCACCTCCAACCTCCAAGGCAACTCCAAGTTCAACCTCCTCCACCTCAAGCTTCAACAACCACTCATGGATTGAAGCCACCATCTTCTTCTTGGATCAAGCTCCAATTGAACCCATCCAAGTGAGTATCTTTACTCACCAAGACCTAGTTAACTCCTTATATACTTGTGATGGGAATTCTTGAACACTTGCACCTTAAAAATCCCATTTTTAGGTTATCAAACTAAAGATCCAACCTTTCCATGTAAATATCTCTACTCACCAAGGCTAGTCCGTCCCTTGTGTACTTGTGTTAGTAGATCAGGTCCCCTAATGTCATAAAAACCCCATTTTTGTCATCAAGAACAACCCCCAAGTTCAGTTCTGTAAACTGCTCCCCGACCACGATTAGTCGACTTGACCTAGAACCTAGTCGACTAGAACACTTAGCTGAAACCTAGTTTTTCTGGAAAACACAGTATTAGTCGACTTACCCCAAATATTAGTCGACTGATCAACTCTCTGGAAATCCCTATTAGTCGACTCCTGAATTCACCTAGTCGACTAACCCTCCTTGGACCAGAAACCAACTCTCGGCCCAGTCGACTTAAGCCTATTTTATTAGTCGACTTGAACCCCCTAGTCGACTAACCATTTTACCTTAGTCGACTAATGTTTCCTGGAACAGTGACCCCAATTCTCTTTATCCCAGACTTAGTCGACTTGCGTACCTGTTAGTCGACTTGAAACCTATATTAGTCGACTAGTCCCTTGACCCTAGTCGACTAATTCTGACTATATGTCTTAAATGATTTCCCTCCTAAAATTGGATCTTGTCGTTGGTTTATGTGTTATGCATTATGGTTTCTTGTACTTCATGACTGGTACTTTAGGACTTATTACTTGTTGGATCTTACCTCATATTACTTCACGATTTGTCAAGTAACATTATCAACCACTTGTCAACTTTATGTTCTCTTTTAACACATGTATATCAACTAACCATGCCACCACCTTGCCAGACCCTATAGTTATGTCATGATTGACCGGCCCATTCTACATTTATTGTTATGTTTTATTGCTTGCTAGACATCACCACTTTGTCATGCTATCCCTTAAACCAAGCATGGTACACTTGACTTTATGATTATCTTATTTGCGGGAACCCTGCCTTGTTTTATGGAACTAAGTGCCACATGGAACAAAGTGCCACGCCACACGGTGGGGGCCACCTCTTGAAACCCATGGGGGCCACCTCTAGAATCCACTCCCTCAGAACAAAGTGCCACATGGAACAAAGTGCCACACCACACGGTGGGGGCCACCTCTTGAAACCCATGGGGGCCACCTCTTGAATCTGAAGGGCTAATACTGTCATGTTCACTTTCCCGTAAACTGATAATCCTTAATAAACTACAACTTGTATGGGGTATGGGTGGAAGTGATGGATGCCGGAATGATACCTTGCTTATAGTAGGTGGATGATATATGGTAGATTACTGTTAGTGGGACCTCGGGCCCACACTAGATGACTGTTAGTGGGACTTTGGGCCCACATCCTGAGTACTGTTAGGGGGACATTGGGCCTCCAAAACCGGTTCCAGGTGTATGGAAACTACTATAAGAAGTGTTATCAGTTCTCCATTGGCTTCCGTTAACAAAACTCGAATGGCTTATATATGGATGTATGTGAGTTGGGATCGATACCGAAACACATACCTAGATATATGGGTTAGGCGAGTAATAATAATAATAGATGTCAGTTACGTTCCCCGTTATAGTTACTGTTATGAGTACCAGCTATGATTCCTGTCGTAGTTCCTGTTATGACTATTATTTACTTGTCGTGATTCCAGTGATGATTCCGGTTATTGGATTATGTCTTTTTCATTATGATTCATGTCTTCTTGTTATGTATTCTAGTTATGACTATCGTATGATTTGCAGCTCTGATTTTATATGCTTGGATTACTGTGGCATGAGATAGAGGTATATAGATGAGGGTTTCCTTGTTTGGATTATTCCTTCGATGTACTAGTCTCATGGGACAGTGACTTGAGCATATATAATCACTTTTGCTCGTGATCTGTTTTACTTGCATTTCTTATTTTACGATTATGTTATATCCGTTCTTATATTCTATACTTGTGCTCTGACCCATTCCTGTCTCTTAGCCACTTGGCTGCAGTTCATTTATTATTATATGTCTTGACCCCTTGGATTCGCACATTCAGATTCCGAGGCTAGATCGTAGTGGAGTTGTCCATCGTAGATCGAGCCATCCTTGCGAGCAGGCATCCCAGCTCCCGCTCCTTGTGCCTGACTTCTCTTGACTCACGGGATTTCCATCCTACTCGTGAGCCCTTTTGTGCTTTTGCTGTATATTTCACTTTTGGACTTGTATGATAAAAGACATATGGACTATGTAATGTCTATCATATGCTGTGATGACTTTGTATTGTACCTTTATGTTGGCATATATGTGTGTATACCATGCTTTGCGTTGCACTCTGATCCTTTCTTGTTGTACTTTATGCTTAGCGTATATACGTGGGGGCACTCTCTGACCTACGTATATACGTTGCAGTGACGTCCCCGTATCCGTGGAATCGGGGCGTTACAGGTTGGTATCAGAGCTTAGGCTCTTACCTCTATAGTACAAACAAGTAGCAAATTCTAGTAATTTGCGGATGCCAACATCAATGTACAAAGTTGTCTAGTCCTTTTGATTTATCTAGTTCTTCTTGATTCCATCCTTCATATCCTGAAATCCTTCCATTCCATGTTCCAGCTCCTCCCAGTCTGTCCATACCTAGTATCGATGGAGAGGAGATCGGGTCGCAGCAACTCCGGATCAGCATCGAATGGAGCAGCGGGAGAGAATGTGGATATATTGAGGGTTATCCAGATGGTGGTGGAAAACCAGCAACAGCAGGTGGAGAACCAACAGCAGCAGACCGAACTTCTCCGGCAAGGGATAGCAGCACCTAAGGGACAGAGGCCGGGGAACATATCAGACTTCAGGAGGCTGCAGCCAGCCATATTCACGGGTGGAGAGAAACCCTTGGAGGCTGAGCAATGGTTAACGGACACATCGGACTTGTTGAAGGCAGCCCGTGTCCCAGAGGAAAACCAAGTGGAGGTTACCAAGATCCAATTGAAGGATATAGCCAGGACTTGGTGGCTAGCAGAAGAAGCCAAATTGGAGAAGCCTGTCACTTGGGACACCTTCTCCAAGAGTTTCTACAGCAGATTCTTCCCTGTCACAGCTCAGAAGGACATGGAAGAACAATTCATCAGACTTCGGCAGGGGAGTAAGTCCGTGGATGAGTATGCCGCGGAGTTTCTCAGATTGAGCCGCTTTGCCCCGTACATGGTGACGGATGAAGAGAAGCGGGCAAGCAGATTTCAGCAGGGCCTGCAGATGGACCTACAGGTATTCCTGGTGCCCCAGCAGCTGAAGACATATTCCGAGATTCTCACCATAGCTCGAGAAGTAGAGCGTGGACTGGAGAAGAAGAAGGAGAATCAGATGAAGAGCCAAGCCAAGAAGAGGCCTTTTGAGTTGATGGATGAGGAGGATGAGGATAGGGCAACCCAGGGCCCGATGATGAAGAGACCATTCCAGACCCCTCTTCCTCAGATCACATGCAATTTCTGCCACAGGCCCGGACATTACAAGAGAGATTGTCGGGTAGCCAATGGATTATGTTTGGCATGTGGGACAAGAGGTCATGCACTAAGGGATTGTCGGTACAGGAAGTTTGAGCATACGGCACCAGTCAGACCAGCACATCCGGCCCCAGCACTTCCAGCACCGCCATTGAGGAGGGACCCAGAGCCCGTTGACCGGAGAGCTCCATTTCCACCCCAACGGTATGATCATCAGCAGAGAAGGATGAGACCGAGGGCAGATCAGGGGAGAGGTCAAGTTCACTTCATGGCAGCAGAGGCTTTAGGTGTTGCAGCAGAGGGGGAAGATCAGTATCCGGAGCAGGAGCCTTAGGATTTCATGGTAACCACTACCCCAGATCTTGTATTTGAGTTGGTTATCTTTCTTAATATTGTTTCCATTGTCATTCTATCATTGTTAATTCTGGACCTTCTTGTATTTATCTTCCTCCCTGTTTTGGTTTTATGATGCCTTTATTCATGCCTTCGTCCTCCTTGTATTCAATTTGCCTCCTTAACGAAATTGCGAGGACGCAATTTTTTGTAAGGTGGGTAGATTGTAATACCCCGTTCTTGGAATACGTACTTAGTTGCGTGTTCGGATTTTCGATCGTATTTTTCGATTTGTTTTCTGTATTTGTTCTGTATCATGAATTTCCTATACGATTATTTTATATTGGATTTGGATTCGTGGACTCGGAGTCAGCCCTAGTCTGAGCCGAGGGCCTGATCATAGTATATTCTTCGATTTGGTATTTCTGACGTGTAGAATTGACCGATTTCAGTTTTAAATGTTATTTTTCAATATATTAGGTTTTCTGTGATTTTCTGGATTTTTCTCGGATTAATTTGAATTTCTTCAAAACCGGTGTCGGCCAGTGCCGCTGACCGATTCCCGGATTTTTAATTCTCAAACTGTTTGGAATTTCATGATGATTCTTTAGACTTTATTTCTCGGGATCATATTTTCTATCTATATTCTTTTTCTGAGGATTTTATGATTTTATGGAAATTCTTTCGGAGTCGGTAAATCACTGATTCCGGGATTTTTATTTTAAACTATACAGTATTTCTTCGAACGGATTTCACTATTGGTCTTCATATATTATTCTTGATTTTTGGTAAAATTTTCAGATCATACAGAGATACTTGAATTTCGGGCATCTTTCCAATTATCGCATATTCCATTTTCCACCTTGTCATGCCACCTCATTTCCCACTCACATTGCACCTAACCCCACTCACTCTCTCTCCTTCCCATGGCCGGCCAAGTGGCCACTCTAGGGACACCTCACCTCCCTTTTTGCAAGAAAGCCCCTTGCATCTATCCTATTTGCATCTCCTTTGCAAAATCCCCATCATATATATTCCTTTCAATTGCAATTAAATCCTTTTCTTCCTCTTTCACTTCATCAAGAGAGAAACCCTCTCCAAAATTCCCTCATCTCCTCCACAAACCCTAGCACCAAGAAACCCTAATCTCTTCTCCTCCATCTCCTCCTCCAACCACAAGAGTTCATCTAGGGCATCAAGGGCATCACCTCCAACCTCCAAGGCAACTCCAAGTTCAACCTCCTCCACCTCAAGCTTCAACAACCACTCATGGATTGAAGCCACCATCTTCTTCTTGGATCAAGCTCCAATTGAACCCATCCAAGTGAGTATCTTTACTCACCAAGACCTAGTTAACTCCTTATATACTTGTGATGGGAATTCTTGAACACTTGCACCTTAAAAATCCCATTTTTAGGTTATCAAACTAAAGATCCAACCTTTCCATGTAAATATCTCTACTCACCAAGGCTAGTCCGTCCCTTGTGTACTTGTGTTAGTAGATCAGGTCCCCTAATGTCATAAAAACCCCATTTTTGTCATCAAGAACAACCCCCAAGTTCAGTTCTGTAAACTGCTCCCCGACCACGATTAGTCGACTTGACCTAGAACCTAGTCGACTAGAACACTTAGCTGAAACCTAGTTTTTCTGGAAAACACAGTATTAGTCGACTTACCCCAAATATTAGTCGACTGATCAACTCTCTGGAAATCCCTATTAGTCGACTCCTGAATTCACCTAGTCGACTAACCCTCCTTGGACCAGAAACCAACTCTCGGCCCAGTCGACTTAAGCCTATTTTATTAGTCGACTTGAACCCCCTAGTCGACTAACCATTTTACCTTAGTCGACTAATGTTTCCTGGAACAGTGACCCCAATTCTCTTTATCCCAGACTTAGTCGACTTGCGTACCTGTTAGTCGACTTGAAACCTATATTAGTCGACTAGTCCCTTGACCCTAGTCGACTAATTCTGACTATATGTCTTAATTGATTTCCCTCCTAAAATTGGATCTTGTCGTTGGTTTATGTGTTATGCATTATGGTTTCTTGTACTTCATGACTGGTACTTTAGGACTTATTACTTGTTGGATCTTACCTCATATTACTTCACGATTTGTCAAGTAACATTATCAACCACTTGTCAACTTTATGTTCTCTTTTAACACATGTATATCAACTAACCATGCCACCACCTTGCCAGACCCTATAGTTATGTCATGATTGACCGGGCCCATTCTACATTTATTGTTATGTTTTATTGCTTGCTAGACATCACCACTTTGTCATGCTATCCCTTAAACCAAGCATGGTACACTTGACTTTATGATTATCTTATTTGCGGGAACCCTGCCTTGTTTTATGGAACTAAGTGCCACATGGAACAAAGTGCCACGCCACACGGTGGGGGCCACCTCTTGAAACCCATGGGGGCCACCTCTAGAATCCACTCCCTCAGAACAAAGTGCCACATGGAACAAAGTGCCACACCACACGGTGGGGGCCACCTCTTGAAACCCATGGGGGCCACCTCTTGAATCTGAAGGGCTAATACTGTCATGTTCACTTTCCCGTAAACTGATAATCCTTAATAAACTACAACTTGTATGGGGTATGGGTGGAAGTGATGGATGCCGGAATGATACCTTGCTTATAGTAGGTGGATGATATATGGTAGATTACTGTTAGTGGGACCTCGGGCCCACACTAGATGACTGTTAGTGGGACTTTGGGCCCACATCCTGAGTACTGTTAGGGGGACATTGGGCCTCCAAAACCGGTTCCAGGTGTATGGAAACTACTATAAGAAGTGTTATCAGTTCTCCATTGGCTTCCGTTAACAAAACTCGAATGGCTTATATATGGATGTATGTGAGTTGGGATCGATACCGAAACACATACCTAGATATATGGGTTAGGCGAGTAATAATAATAATAGATGTCAGTTACGTTCCCCGTTATAGTTACTGTTATGAGTACCAGCTATGATTCCTGTCGTAGTTCCTGTTATGACTATTATTTACTTGTCGTGATTCCAGTGATGATTCCGGTTATTGGATTATGTCTTTTTCATTATGATTCATGTCTTCTTGTTATGTATTCTAGTTATGACTATCGTATGATTTGCAGCTCTGATTTTATATGCTTGGATTACTGTGGCATGAGATAGAGGTATATAGATGAGGGTTTCCTTGTTTGGATTATTCCTTCGATGTACTAGTCTCATGGGACAGTGACTTGAGCATATATAATCACTTTTGCTCGTGATCTGTTTTACTTGCATTTCTTATTTTACGATTATGTTATATCCGTTCTTATATTCTATACTTGTGCTCTGACCCATTCCTGTCTCTTAGCCACTTGGCTGCAGTTCATTTATTATTATATGTCTTGACCCCTTGGATTCGCACATTCAGATTCCGAGGCTAGATCGTAGTGGAGTTGTCCATCGTAGATCGAGCCATCCTTGCGAGCAGGCATCCCAGCTCCCGCTCCTTGTGCCTGACTTCTCTTGACTCACGGGATTTCCATCCTACTCGTGAGCCCTTTTGTGCTTTTGCTGTATATTTCACTTTTGGACTTGTATGATAAAAGACATATGGACTATGTAATGTCTATCATATGCTGTGATGACTTTGTATTGTACCTTTATGTTGGCATATATGTGTGTATACCATGCTTTGCGTTGCACTCTGATCCTTTCTTGTTGTACTTTATGCTTAGCGTATATACGTGGGGGCACTCTCTGACCTACGTATATACGTTGCAGTGACGTCCCCGTATCCGTGAATCGGGGCGTTACAATTTCTATTTCAAATTATGTCCATTCTGAATGCCATTCCATTATATTTATTTGATGTACATCTAACCAGAATAATACAATAAATCCCATTATATCTATGTGTTTACAACTTTTTGAAAAAGAAATACAGCATATCCAGATCCATATTTAGTTTTAAAGCATTCACAATCATAGTATCTTTGCTTTCCCGATTTCTTTTTCCCAAACTCTGATAAGTGGGGAAGCGGGGGGCACCTGTAGTGACGATGACACTTGTCCAATTTACCAAAAGCTTCTCTGAGAAATCCACAACTCGCAAAGTCTATCGCGGAGCCTCCGCCATATCCAACTTTTTTTTGAAGTCATCCTCTGCCACATCCAACCTTCCCGAGGTCACATTTCTCCATCCTAAAGATTCTTCCATCCCTGAGCTATCCTCCGTCCCAAGGATGTTCTCAGTCCGGAGCCGTACTCCATCACTCCGAGGTATTTACCATCCCAAGGTCTTCCCATTCCAGAAGTCACAAACTCCAAATAAGAAGCTTCAAACATCAGTCCACCAAGATCTCCACCTACCTAACGCAACACCATCCTCCCCACGTTCATAACGTGTAACACAATTCTCAGTGCGGGCAGTTATGGACAGTGGCAGATTACCCGGCCTACAATCCCAACTAACTAGCACCAGCAATCACAGTTGTTACAACAAATCCAGTATGTGCAGATCATGCAGTTACAATAGCCTGCTAATTTCGCCTCCATGCTGACATCCTTGTCATGTATGAAAGTTAACCTAGAGGGGGTGAATAGGTGAATACTAATCATACGCGGAAATGAAACAATTAAAGTGAATAGTGAAACAATCAACTCAAAAATAAGAAGTGAAGGGGGATTCCCAATTAAGGACTTTAGAGCTTCTCCTCTAAATTCTTCTAGATTAAGAGATGAGGTGCACAATTAGCCGTTTGCTTCAATGAGGAAAACCGACAAGTATGATTGATGAAAGCAATATATAGCATGTAGAGTGAAGTGCAATGAAAGTAGTAACATAAGTGTAAGAAATATAGAAAGAGTAAGAGTGAGAGAAAAAGTAATAGCAAGCACAAAAATTTGTTTCGAGGTTCGAGCAACTTGCTTTACGTCCCCACTTTCACCGCGTGAAAGATTTTCATATCCACCAAGGATCACATAAAGGAACTTCAATGATTTATACAAGACCCAGAGTACACAATTCTAACCTTCAATCCTCTACATAAAAGGTACCACAAAGCTAATGAAGTTTATAAGCTCTTGGTGATTACAAATATCACAAAACCTCTCTTTACAATTTCCTATAGTATAGAATGGAGAAATGAAGCTCAAAAAATTTGTTTGAGAGAAAATTCAGTTTAAAAGAATGAATTTGAGAGCTTAAAACTTGTAAAAATTGATTTAGAACTGAGAGCTCTTGAAACTTGAATACTAGATTTTTTTTTCAAACTTTTCTCATTGAATAAAACTTGATTTTTCTTGAATAAACTTGTTAAAACTTGTTGAAAATCCTCTTCAAATGAATCATATATATAGACAATATTTAAAGGTCTTTAGAGGAGTAAACCGGGGTATTATGTGGGTGATTAGACCCAAAATCTGTAAAAAATACCCGTTAGAGAAAAGTCAAAAATCAGTCAGATTTAGAAACTAGCTATTACTGTAGCAGAGACAACTATTGATCGATCGGCCGACAAGGTAGTTCAAAAACTAGCCATTGCCTGTCGGTCGACAGCCTAGTCGATCCCGCATCCAATAGTAACTTAGAATTTTTAAAACTTATCAATCGGTAGACCGCTTGGTTGACCGAAATTAAAATAGAGAGCAACAAGGTTTGGCGATTGCCAGTCAGTCGACCAGCAAACGTGCACAAACAGCCTGTCTGTACACAAACAGTCGATCGCTTGGTCGACCGAGCGCTGTGCAATTCCTTTGCACATAGGGCGGTTGACAGGTCAGTCAACTGACCTACCCCAAAACCATTATAAAGATTGTTTTTGAAATAAAGCTCATTTTTAATTATGTATGTATAAAAATTTATTTTAGCAATTGATTAGTCTCTAAAATTGTATATTTCATCTCACATCTTCACATATATTCAATAGTAAATTCTGTTAATAATACCTCTCTAGTATGTTTCTAGGTCCATGGCATGAAATGAAAAAGCCCAAAATCCCATTCATTTGGTGATATTTAAAGCCTATAAATATAGCCACTAACTTTTGGAAGCTGGATCTACCAAATTTGGGAGCGAATTTCGATAAAAAGGCAGCAGGTACAAAGGGGGGTCTGCAGCAAAAAGCTGCACACCCTGGCGCGACGCACAAGACCCCAGAAGGGCCGCGGAAACGCAGCAAAAATATCGTGTTTCCGCTGCCCTCTAGTGGGGCCACGTGTCGAGCTTCGACGCGTAGCCCCCTGGTGCCTCCCTGGTGCCCTCCTTTGCCTATAAATACCCCATGTTTTTCAGAACAGAGGGGAGGAAAGTTTTCAGGGATAGTTTCTCCCATTTGTGTAGTTTAGTTTTCTTCTTTCTTTTATTTTTCATTTCCTAGGTAGATCATGTAATAGGGAAGAGAGAGATGCATAGGATGAAGGTTAGGATTCTTATAATGGAAGGTGACATTCTATGAATGGTTCTCTCCTTATCTCTATTAGTTTTCTTCTCTCTAACTTTTACATGCTTAGCTTTTTCTCTTATGGCCACTAACCACTAACTTGCTAACTCCTTACTTGATAATCCACATGAATCTAATAGCCTCTACTTGGTCTTACTCTTACAAGAGCCATTGATGACTCATGATGATGGATTCTAACACTCTAATATCTAACTTTCTAACAAGTTACCATTACTTTATTCCATGCTTCCTCTAGTTAGTTTTGATAGTTTAAGTGTAGCTTGCTCTTGTTGTTAAGTTGGATGTGAAAGTGATCTTATGGGTCATACTTTGAAACGCTCTTGAATCAAGGACTAGTGATGGCCAAGGATACTTGTAAGGTAACTATCACTAAGAGGTTAGCATGGTTAATGAAGCCATTAGTAGTTAGTAGCCATGAGTTTTCTTTTCTTTTTTACTTTATTTTAAAAATATACCAAAAATCACAAATACATTCTTTTTTATGTTTCCCACTTCTTTGTTTTCACTGTATCCTTCTCTTTCTATTCTTTGTTTTCTTTTCTTTTGATTCTTTAAAACGTTGAAGAAATTTTAACACACAAGTGACTCGACTGATAAAGCTTCTACCGCTTCCCGTCCTTGTGGATTCGACCCATTTAGCGACCACGCTATAACAGAAGTATCAAAGAAGTCTAAGCACACACATTTCAAAATAACAATTTTTGTGCACGGCTTTCCCCTGATCAGCAATATATAGGCTATGAGAAACAAATATATAACCGGTTATAAACATTTAGGAAAATATGGAACATGTATCAATAAGAATTTTGTAAAACATGTTTAAATACCAAAAACTAAAAAAGTAGACATTGAAATCTTGTATGCATGTGTGTATTATTGAGCATCAATTCAACATCCTTCACTTAAATATTCTAATTTATTATATAGATTCTTCAAGTCTTCAAGTTTCTTTCAAGTGGGCTTCTCTAAAAAATCCATTCGTTGATTGTCCGAGCTTGAATCCCTTCTTTGAGTTAATTTGAGTACTTTAACACCTTCTTTTGAGGAAGAATGAACTTAAATATTCTTGAATCCTCAAAAATTTAAACACACTTGAACTTGATTAGTACTTCATAACTACATGAGTCTTGTAATCATCAAAATAAGAAATCAGTGATTATAACCTTAGGTCAACAATCTCTCATTTTTAATGATAACAAAATACATAAGTTATTTATCAAAAAAATAATGTGAAGAGTTTAAAAAGCTCCCCTAAAATTATGCTTGTTTGAATTCAAATTCAATATGACTAAAAGATTTTGTCAAGAAAATCAAGTCACATACTTGCATATATAAAGATTTTAACAATTTAGAACAATATGCATAAATAGCCATCCATTAATCCATGCATCCTTCCACAAACAAAATATGCAATAAAATAAATAGTAACTAATTATTGCATAAAATATGAGTAAATAGATTTAAGACAAAAAAAAAACTTTTAAAACAAAATAGCTACAAATTCTTCTTCTCTTTTTTGTCATACATCAAAAGGAGCAAATCTTGAAAACATGATACTAATTTAAAAAATAATTGAAACATGGATGCCAATTGAAGGACACGTAAGCTAATTGAAACAATCATGGATATATAAAACCAATTGGAAAATAAATAAAAGAAATACCAATACCAATTGAAAGACACCAATTTAAAGGGAAAAAATTCTAAGCTAAGAAATCATGAATCCATCATGCAAACATTCAATTCACCATAAATAAAAGAAAATCTATTATAATCAAATGGGTTTGTAGAAATATCGGCTAATTGAAAATTTGCTTTGAAACATAATCAATTTCAATATTGTCATTCTCATAATGATATCTAAGAAAGTGATATCGAATCTCTATATGCTTAGTCTTACTATGTTGATTTGCATTCTTGATCATATGAATAGTACTAGTATTATCACAAAGTATTTTAATATGATCATAATGAATATATGCATGCTCTTTAAAAATAATTTAAGAAAAATTTTAAATATTTATTTGGGTGCCCAGATAATTCCCAAGCTATGTCTTTGCAAAGACTGACCTGTTTTCTCACATAAAAATAGTGTGAGTTCGCTAGATGATTTCTCGAAAAAGTACTTTTAGAATTACTAGTATTCCACAGTTGTTGGGTTTGCCTTAAATCCAAATTTTTATTATCAGCTACTTACTATTTAAGGAGCTTTCTGAAGCTGAGGCCAAGCAGAGCTTAGTGTTCGAAGTCATGGGAAACTCCACATCTTTGCTGAAATCACTTTCTTTTTCTGCAGAGACAAACTCCTTTCTCAGATGAAACATAGAGTGTTAATTAAAAGTAACATCTCTACTATGTATCAGTTTAGAATAAGAAGGGCAACTTCTATAACCCTTGCATCACCTGCTCAAGAAAAATTTCCTTTTTACCCTTATCATTTAATTTCCTTCACTTACATGATAATATGCAGTACAATCAAATATTCTAAGATTAGAATAATCTACAAGTTTTTCATACCTTACCTCATTTGGAGATTTGTTATCGATGGTTGTTTAAGGAGAACGATTTACCAAATTGATGTAGGAATCCAAGGAGTGATAGCAACAAGATATGCAATAGTCGACTAATCATCAAGTCTAGTCGACTAACATTCTCAGATGTCAACTAATTCAATCTCAGTAGTCGACTAAACTGTATTAACAAAGAGTTGATAAATTTTATGAGCTTTTCATTAGTCAACTAGTTACTTTCATTAGTCAGCTAACTCTGTCACCAACATCTTTTTAAATAATCCGATTCTGTTTAAGAGTTTATTTTCAGGTTCAATTAGGATTCCAATTTATTTCATTTTTCTGTATTGATTTCTAGTTTCCTAGTTAGAATAGACTTCTACTTTTAAAGCCTATTTAAGGCCATTATATCCATATAATTATAATCATCGATCTTTGATAATACAATTGAGTTTTTCCTCTTAATTTGCTCGTAGGTTTGAGTTGTTTTGCTCGTGAATTCGAGTTTTATTTTACCTAAATGTATTCTTTAGGGTTCGTCGGTGCCAGAACGAGATCTAACTGGCATCTTCGCCTTTTTGTCTACGTCAAGTGATACTAGAGCTTTGACAACTTTTCGATGATGACAGGAGATGATGATGGATTACAAAGCTTCCACAAGAATGAGCACTACTGAAAGAGAGGCCACCACTATCAACTCAATCTTGGATAATGTGGTTAAAGAGCTCAAGAGATTGTCCCTTAAGATTGATAACTGAAGTTTAACCGATGGCACATATCGAAGCGGATGTGATCATCAATCAACTCATCTCTTACCGCCGCCACCACATCAACATCCACCACATCAACCTCCACCACATCAACCATGACAACATCAACAATAATCTTTCCTACCTTTACATCCTCAACAACATCAATAACAACCTTTTAATCCTCAACTTCCACGGTGACCTAAGCGATGTCATCCTATTGATGATTCCTCGGAAGAAGATGTTTACTTTGTCGACAAATATGCAAACAATATAGGCGAGTTAAAGAAAGATTTTCAAATCCTAATAGGGGATACAGACTTCCTAATCCTATTCGTGACAAGGGAGGATGATACTCAAATCCTGATGAGTTTAAAATTTCTTCTTTTGATGAGAATCTTGATATTGAGTCCTTCTTAGGTTAGATTGATGAAGTAGACAATTTGTTTGATACGGCGTGCATTCTCATGGAGAATCATGTCAAGTTAGTGGCTTACAAACTTAAAGGAAGAGCAGCGACATGGTGGGATCAACTGCAAAATATCCGTATACAACAAGGCAAGAATTTGGAGACAGATGAAACAACTCTTACATGGTAAATTTCTCCCTCCAGATTATCATCAAATTTTGTTCAAACATTTTGAGAGTTGCTCCCAAGGAAATAGAACCGTTATTGTATATACCAAAGAGTTCTATTGGATTTTCTCTCACTACGGATTAGCTATGATTGAAGAATAACTAGCGGCAAAGTACACTAGTGGACTCATGTATTCAATAAAAAAGTGCATGCTTCTACACAACGTGGTCTTCCTTTCTGAAACGTATAGCCTTGCTTTGAAGGCAAAAGAGGTGGTGATTTGGCCCCCATCTTTCATGAGATCTTATCGGTCGAATGAGACAGTGAAGCAATATCAGCAACCACCAATTGAAGAGCAATCAACCAAGAGAGATTCATCATCGACTGACATATCTGCAACCAACAATCAGATTAGTGATCGTGATATTCAAACTGATGTTACTTTCATTCAAAAACCTCAAGTGGCTATTAGTACAACAAAATCTTTTGATGACAACAATTTGGATATGAAACTTATTTTGCCTATTCCAAAGTCTATAGAAGAAGAGAAGCCTAAGTTCATATCCATATATAATCGAAACAAGTTTTTGGTGAAATCAAAAGAAACAAAGCAAAGCCTTAATTTAGTTGTCAAAGAAGAAGTGTCCCCAACAGCTGAAATTCCCGAGAAGATGAAACCATTGTTGGAAGAGTTCAAAAGAGTTATTCATGACAAGCTTCCGGAAGAATTAACACCCATAAGAGATATTTAATATCATGATACATCTATTCTTCATGGTTTCAGAGACTCTTTCATGCGGAAGAAGAGTGCTAGATATGAAAGTTTTAAATTCTTCAAGTTCATATCACCTACTATTAGCATGTGGGCGTAGTGTGTTCTGTACGATATGACAAGTTCTATCTCCAATTGCACTATGGAAGATCTACTTCATGGAGGTGAATAAATGAAGTATGGGAGCATGGTGTATATGTATGGTTGGATGATGGAGGAGTACCAACCAATTGACATTCATTATCGATCGATCCGAGATAATGATTACATTGAAGATTCGATGATGCAACACTACATAGAGTTTGATGAAGATCATCGAGGCGATCAAGATTTTAGGATCACACTTCCCTCAATCCGAGTTTGCTAAAGATGGCATTGTTCATAGTTCTATTGATTAGAACTCGAGTGCGAGTTCTTTTGAAGAGAGAGAGACTAATGTAGGAAGCCAAGATAGCGGCAGTAATACGATTTGCATTAGTCAACTAATCATCAAGACTAGTCAACTAACCCTTTCAGTAGTCGACAATCCAATCTCAGTAGTTGACTAATCCAATCTCAGTAGTCGACTAATCTGCTTCAACAAGTTGGTAAATTTTTGAGCTTTTCATTAGTCGACTAATCACTTCCATTAGCTGATTAACTCTTGTACCGACCTCTGTATTAGAAAATCTGATTCTGTTTAAGAGTTTATTTTCGGGTCCAATTTGGATTTCAATTTGTTTCATTTTTCTTTATTGATTTTTAGTTTTCTAGTTAGGATAGACTTCTACTTTTAAAGCCTATTTAAGACCATTGTATCTTTGTAATTATAATCATCGAACTTTGATCAATACAATTGAGTTTTTCCTCTTAATTTGTTTGTGGTTTCAAATTGTTTCCTTGTGGATTTGAGTTTTATCCTACCTTAAGATATCTTTTGGGGTTCATCGGCGCTAGAACGAGATCTAACTGTCATATTCGCTTCTTTGTCTGCATCACAAATAAACTGTCATGCTAATTGCTTTAGCTCAGATACTATTCAGCAATTTAGCATTAAAAATCATACATCGAGTTTTCTCTAACAATGTCCTATTCATCCGTTCTGCATCTCCTCCATTATGCTGTTGTGTCTCTTTGACTTACGATCTGTAGAGATACCTTTATCTCTATTGAACTCTTCAAACTCATTCGAATAGAACTCCATGACATTATCAGTGCAGAGACACTTTAGCTTATAGATGTAGAAAGATATAGTAAATTTGATAATTTTATTAGTTTAAAACATTATATTGCCTATTCCAAGATCAAGAGAATGAAAAAAATCATTCCATCACATCCTAGAATGTGAAAAGTGGAGACCGTATGCGAAAGTTACAATGTTTTCAAGTTAAATTTGATAACTTAAGAAGTTTGAAGCATTATATTTGTCCACTCAAAAATCGAGAGAATGAAAAAGATCATTCTATTGCATACTAGAATGCGAAATCCCATATACGAAAGTCATGATTTTTTTTCAAGTTATAAGCGCAATCCTGCAAATGTTACAGGGGCAATTTAGAAAATTCGGGCCAGTTTTGCAAAATCTTAAATTTTGCTGATTAGCAACGAATTTTCTCTTTTTTATTATTTCCTTTTTCTATTAAGACTTTGGGTTTCTAATTATTTTTATTTTTCAGCTTTTTATTTTATTTTCTTTCAGTTTCACTTTTATTAGAGTTTGTGTCAAAGTAGGAGTCTTATTTTAGAAGAGTTTGAGTTGTATTAGGATTTTATGTTTGAGAGTCTCCATAAAGACCAAATGAAACTTTTGATAGGCATCTAGCGTTTAATAAAATTTGAGAAAATTTCTTTTTCTTTTCTGGTGGATTTCGGAGTTATTCAACCCAACATTTACTTAGGGTTCATCATCGCTGGAACAAGATCTAACTAGCTCTTTTCTTTCTGATCTACATCATTTTTTCTCAGTTTCCTTCTCCACCAAAGCCTTCCATCGCTTGAAGGTTTTAAGACTTCACTCTTCTACTTAAACATGTAGACCCAAGCCTTCCTGAAATACTCATCAATCAGAGATAAAAAATATCGAGCTCTACCTTATGATGGAACACTAGATAGACCCCATACATCTGCACACATGTAATCAAGAGTCTCCTTAGTTTGGTGCACTGCCTTCCAAAACTGAATTTGACATTGTTTGTCGAAGATGCAATGCTCACAAAACTTAAGGTCCCTAACCTTGTCACCTCCTAGCAATCCCTGCTTACTTAGGACTATCATATCCGTTTCCTTCTTGTACCCAAGCCGCATGTGCCACAACTTGGTTAAATTAATCTTTGACTTCTCTGTTGATGCTACCGCTGTTGAATATGTGATTGTTTTCCCTTGCAGAATACACAAATTTCTTTCGTTAACTCCCTTCATCACAACCAAGCAACATTTATTAATCCTTGTAACTCCATTTTCACCTAAACACTTGTAAACTTTGTTGTTCATAATGCCCAAAAATATAATATTCATCTTCAAATCTAGAACATGCTAAACCTATGTCTGTAGGGAGAGAAGAGATAGAGAAGACATTGGAAGGTAGACCAATGTAGCACAGAGATTGGAAGACAAAGGAGCAAGACGGCGCATTGAAGCAGGCCAAGTTAGCTCCCGGTCGACCGCACGGTCGACCGGTGGAGAAGGCCGGTCGACCGCTCGGTCGACCGTGTGCACACGTGCACAGGGTTAGCCCGGTCGACCGTGGCATAGAACGGTCGACCGCCCGGTCAACCGACTAAAAGCAGGCTGCTCTCAGTTTGGGTCTGGTCGACCGCACGATCGACCGTGGACATGGGTCGGTCGACTGGCCGGTCGACTGACAGACGCATTTTGGCTTTCCTTTTGAGATTTGGATTCCTTTTCTGTTTGAGATCGAATCCAGCTGGAGTTTCCTAAAACCCAGGGACTTTGTGGCTATAAATAAGGGCTAGAGCCCTCATGTAGCCCTCAATGTATTATATCCCATTGAAAATCTCCATTAGAAATTCCTTGAAGAAGGAATAAGTTGTAATTGATTGTTGAATCAATAAAATCTCTCTCTCCCTTGCCCCGAGGACGTAGACACGCTGCCGAACCTCGTTAAATACTGTGTTGATTGCTTTCTCTATTGTTCTCTGTTCTTATCGTGTTGGTTACATTTCCGGCTGCATCAGTATCCGCCTGGTTGGCAGATTTCTCAGAGAGGGGTTTTTGTCTTACACACAACAATTGGTATTAGAGCATCCCAGGTTAGTCGTGGGATCATGTGTTGATTCCAAGGGCATCAGTTGCTGTTTGACAGAGATGGTGTGTCGATCTCGGAGCGGCATTGGGACTGTTTGTGGGATCGTGTGTCGATCTCAAAACAGCGTGTAGATTGCTCGAGGAATCAATTTTGAGGAGTAGGTTGCTTCAGAAACTCTTCGAGGGTTTCGCGTGGAGGTAAAGATCCTAGCTTTATCCAGTTTGTTTTATCTAACTCCGTTTGTTTTCGTATTGCTTTGAGGAATCAATTGAGAAGATGGCTGGAGAAGGTACATCCATGAATCCACATCCCCTGAGGATTGATGTGGTAAAGTTCAACGATACGAACAACTTCGGTATGTGGAGGTGTGAGATAATGGATGCGCTGACGGCATCAAACCTCGAAGACACTCTACGGTTAGAGAAGAAGCACACATCAACAACGGAAGAAGATTGGGATAAGATAAACCGGACGGCGTGTGGCTTGATCAGGTCTTGTCTGACACAAGACATCAAGTATCATGTGTTGCATGAGACATCTGCGAGGCAGCTGTGGGAGATCCTGGAGAAGAAGTATCTGTCGAAAAACATAGAATCGCGGTTGCAGTTAAAGAGTAAGCTTTATAGTTTTCAGATGCAAAGAGGATGCTCCATCAATGAATACTTGAATCGCTATATGAAGCTTCTTACAGATCTAGTTAATATGAACGTGGAGACCAATGAAGAGGATAAGGCGGTAATCCTATTGAATTCTCTTCCTAGAGAAGAGTATGAGATCTTTACTCTTACATTGATCAATGGAAGAAAATCCCTTGACTATAGTGAGGTGTCTGCTACTTTTGTGAGTTATGAAGTAAGAAGATAGGACCGACTGTCTTCTTCGGAGAACACAACAGCAGAGGCATAGGCAGTAAGAGGCAGGAGTTCTAATAGGAAGGGAAGAGATGATCAGGGAAGATCAAAGTCCAGATCAGACTTCAGAGATCTGAAGAGGAATCAGTGCGCCTTGTGCAAGGAACTAGGGCACTGAAAGTTGATTGCCCGAAGGCCAAAGGTAAGAAGATGGAGTCAAACACTAAGGCGATCTCGCACAGGCGGATGGATCAGATTCTGACTCATCGTTATTCTCTCTCTCTCTGTTACTACTCCTACTATTGATTACTCAGATAATACTACCGGAGCCACCTATCATATGTGCCCGAATAGGGCCTGATTTTTTAGTTTTGAAAAGCTAGATGGATGTTACACGATCATGAGTGATGATCATCCGTGTAATATAGAAGGGAAGGGTACAGTCCGTATCAAGATGAAAGATGGGATAGTATAAGAATTGAAAGAGGTAAGGTATGTAACTCAACTCAAAAGGAATCTTATCTCTGTTGGTGCTTTGAAAGCATTGGGTCTTGTGATATTTATACGAGATGGTGTTCTCAAGATGATCAAAGGCTCAATGGTGGTGATGAAGGGCGTCCGTCGAGAAAATCTCTACTACTTGAAGGGTGGTACGGTTACAGGTCAGGTGGAGACTTCTAATTTTTCAGATGATGGTTGCACAAAGGTCTGACAGGTGAAGGTCGGACAAGAAGATGAAAGGTCTTTACAAGCTCCTGCAAAGAAGGGATCATTGGAAGGTACTGCTACCTGCAACTTGGAGAGTGAACACAGCGTTCTGGACAAGAAGGAGGTGAAATTCAGCACCAGTACCTACCGCTCAGAAGGTCTTCTTGATTGTGTTCACGTAAGCGTTTGGGGACCTGCTAAGACTGCATCGCTTAGAGGTCACAGGTACTTTATCTCTTTTATTGATAGTTTATCTAGGCATTGTTGGATATATCCCTTGAGACAAAGGTGTGAAGCCCTAGATATGTTGGTGAAGTGGAAAGGAAGAATGGAGAAGCAGACAAGTAGGAAGATTAAAGAGTTACAGATTGGTAATGTTGAAAGAGACATGAACCAATTCTTACGATTTGGCCAGAATATTGGTATTGATACTCACTTCACAGAAGGTATACATGGGTTGGCTAAGGAAGTAAACCGTTCCTTGCTGGAGAAGGTTCGGTGTTTTTTGTCTAATGCAAGATTAGACAAATTGTTTTGGGCTGAGACGATTGTGTATGCTAGCCATCTCATAAATGAATCGACTGCGATAGGAGGTAAAACTCCATTGAAAATTTAATCTAGGAAAGTTGCTCAAGATCATGATTTGCTGCAGGAATTTAAAAGTCCGACCTACTTCAGTGCCAAAGTTGGCATGGTGAATCCGCGAGCAAAGAAGTTTGTGTTTTTTTAGTGTCAAGAGAAATATGAAAGGCTACAGGTTATGGGACCCCGAAAATAAGAAGATCGTGATGAGTCAGCAGGTCACATTTGATGAGACTTCAGGGTTGAAGTCTACCGTCTCTCAGCAGGTGGAGAGGACGAAGACCAAGGAAGTATCGCAGCGGGTGGAGGTTGATGCTACTCCACCATCTCTAGTTGGTTCGGTATCAGTGAGGACTTCACCAGATGTGACACCGGGTGGAGATCATGTAGCCAGGGTTGATACTGAACGGGTTGAAGACATTGATGAAAATGGCGAATTGTTTGCAGCCATTGGAATCAAGGTAAAACCACGCATGTGGGTGAAGAAGCATGAATCTCAAGCTTGTGACCGCGACAAGCTCAAGTTGAAGGCCGTTATTCTCCATGACGGTAGTGAGGAGGTTTATATGACTCAGCCAGATAGGTTCGCTGCTGAAGATTCAGGTAAAATGCTTGAGCTTGATGAAGCTCATTTGAATGTACTACGGTTGGCTTGATTCTTTAGGCAAGGTACGTAGGCAGCCATAAAGGCGCAACCACATTTGGTGATGCAACCCGTATGAAGCTGTTTTGGATTCTCGAGAAGCTGATTGGGACTTCACGTAGAGGTAAAGAGTTGGACTTCACGTAGAGGTGAAGTGTTATGATCTCGATGAACAGTAGATCTTCTGGTGAGAAAATAGTTGAGCTTGCATAGGAGGGGTGTGCATCCAGCTGTTGAAGCCGATGATGGTGTTCGGTGTGCTCTACTCAGACTTGGTTGGACCGTCAGCTGAAGACATGTAGACTTGATAGAGCCAGTCAATTGGAGAGTCAGTGTTGGCTCATGATGAGTTCTTCGTAAGGTTATGAAGTTGCTGAGTGAGAGACACGTTCGTTGGTCGGCTCGTATGGTATTTCTCCTAAGGTGAAGTGATGGGAATGCATGTATGGTGCATTCTTGTTGGATAGCTAAGCTAAAGGTTCCAAGCCGAGATCGTGTGTCGATTTCGCCGAGATCGTGTGTCGATTTCGCCAGGTGATAGACTGGAGTTCGTTGGAGATCGGCTCAGATTTGGAAAATCTTCACCGAGGTGGAGAATTGTAGGGAGAGAAGAGATAGAGAAGACATCGGAAGGTAGCACAAAGATCGGAAGACAAAGGAGTAAGACGACGCATTGAAGTAGGCCAAGTTAGCTCCCGGTCGACCTCACGGTTGACCGGTGGAGAAGGCCGGTCGACCGCTCGGTCGACCGGTGTGCACGACGTGCACAGGGTTAGCCCGGTCGACCGCCCGGTCGACCGTGGCATAGAACGGTCGACCGACTGAAAGCAGGCTGCTCTCGGTTTGGGTCCGGTCGACCGCACGGTCGACGGTGGACTGGCCGGTCGACCGACAGACGCGTTTTGACTTTCCTTTTGAGATTCAGATTCCTTTTCTGTTTGGGATCGAATCCAGCTGGGGTTTCCTAAAACCCAGAGACTCTGTGACTATAAATAAGGGCTAGAGCTCTCATGTAGCCCTCAATGTATTGTATCCCATTGAAAATCTCCATTAGAAATTTCTTGAAGAAGGAATAAGTTGTAATTTATTGTTGAATCAATAAAATCTCTCTCTCTCTCTCTCTTGTCCCGAGGACGTAGTCACGTTGCCGAACCTCGTTAAATACTGTGTTGATTGCTTTTCTCTATTGTTCTCTGTTCTTATCGTGTTGGTTACATCTCTGGCTGCATCAGTATTTGCCTGGTTGGCGGATTCCTCAGAGAGGGGTTGTTGTCCTGTGCACAACAATGTCAGTGTCCTAAAGACATCATCATGCATCCTGATTTGTGCTGAGCTGGTCCCCTTTGCCTTGTAGGGCACATCGTTCCCCATCAAGACATTTTCTCCATCAAACTTCTCATATGTAGTGAACCAACCCTTGTTGGAACACTTATGAAAGGAGTAGCCCAAATCCAATACCCAAGCATTTCTGCATGACGATGATCAACAACATAGAAGAACAATCTGGATCATTAGAGGACTCGTATGCCCTACTTCCTTGCAGTAGTGGCATAGAATTTCTCTACCCTGTGTTCTAGATTTAGATATGAAGTTACCTCTTTGCTTGGACTTGCTTTTTTTCCATTCAGAACGATCATGATTTTCATCAGAACTCCTCACCACTAATCCCTCAGCCGAACTCACTTCACCATTTCCTGACACCCTCTGTCGAAGTTCTCGAGAATGTAGAGTAGACCTGACGTCTTCTAGAAATATGATATCCTTTCCAATAATGAAAAAATCACAAAATTTTTATAGAACATAAAAGAATTAGGACAGAATCTTCATCTTCTGTTTTAACAAGAATAAACCATTTTATTTGAAATTACACGCCCGCAAATTACAAAACTTATTTGATTTTTCTATTAAGATGTAGGGGTCTAATATCAAATTTCTTCATACCCTACTGTATATTGGCATCTAATGCTTTTGAAAGTAGGAAAGAAAACAATCCATTTTGTTTACGGAACATATATTAAAATGACATACAACATAGAGTTTGCTCCTTGGTTTTCTTCCTTCCAAGAGTAGCACCAAACTACATTAATGACCAAATATATGTCGGACATGAATATAATCAGATCTTTTTGCTAGTAATATGAATCTATTCAATAAGTTGGTGGCGTGTCATTCTCGAATGCTAAATCTAGCAGCCATTAAGAACATAATTGATATCTTGATCATCATCAAATAAACTAAAAGAACTACCAGAAGAATTGACAAGACATGTGACCACGACGAAAGATACGGACTAGCTCGCTTCATCAATATTTGAAGCGTGATGCACGATGGATGACTTCGACAATGACAAATTTGTCAGTGTCAGGGTCTTTGAATGAACACCTGAAACTTAGATCACATTATGGAAAACTAATTGAGAATCCAATCACATCATACCACCAAGGGTCCATGTATTAAAAAGAAGCTCTCATGCAATATTGTGGATCGTGAGCACGAGTTACATGCAAAAATAGAATGTTTCGCTAACAAAGCTTGGTCATGAACTCGGCAACCAATTTGAAAAATCCCCATTAATAGTTCGCAGAAATGTTAGTTCAGCATTGGTGTATCACTGAAGAGGTCCACGAATTTAGAGATAGGATAAATAAAAACATAGAGATTATTACTAGTTATTAAGGAAAAAAAAGAATGATGTTTGAACTAATGGAAATGATATGGACATGTACTATGGAGTGAATAAATGAGTAATTAGCCTAAGTGATTGGATCATATTTAAGTTAGTGGTAAACCCTCATAAAAATAAACTTTAATATAGTTTTTTCCTCTCAAAAAAATATCTCAATAGGAGCCTTCAAGTGAACAGCAATGCCCAAGACTAAATTGGAAATATTTAACAATGACTCCTAAATTTTGCAGTACATTAATGCAGAGATAGTGAGAGTGAACACTGAATACCAATGCAAAAATCATGTAATTGATCCATTCTAGACATGATATTGAGCATTATTTTAAAAAAAAATTTGACTTGTTTTGTATATAATTTAAGAGAGCTCACATGTACATGGATTGAAGCTTAGTGGATAAGAAACTTTCATTTATTCTCTTTCCTTATAAAAATAAAGTGGAAGAGGGTTTAGATCACACTCAAAAGAGAAAAAAATAAGATTTTTTATTCATTTATTTCAGGGGAAATATTAATTACAAGGCATATTCTACTGTTAACAAGCTATCATTGACATTCAATTTATGCAAGCACTTGCAAAAACAAACGACAATGGACCCTCAGATTTGTATATGTGGCATCCCTACCAAGTCCCTTTCATTCCTCTTTCAAAGAAATTTCTTGCTAGCTCAAACAACAGAACATTTCAATGATAAGGCCAGATTCTTGGCACAAAATTTTTTTTATTTTATTTTACATCTATATATGTAGTCGTTTTGTGGGTATGATAATGGTACCCATATTTGGGGGCCCTCTTGAATTTTCCATTTTTACTTCTCTCATTTTCATTCAACACATTAATTGCGGCCGCCGAGAGCAATCTATTCTTTTTTCTTTTTTTCCCTCCTTGTTTAGACTTAAATTTAAGGTCTTATTATACCGTCCAGATCTACTCGTTCTATCAGTGAGTCATGCCTCAGTGGCCCCACGTGTGCCTGACCTAATCCCAAATGTTGGTGCAACCCTAAATTAATACCTTTCACCACCTTTGGGCCCCCCACAACCCCCCAACCCAGTCTCAAACAAGTCTTGCAACCCACCACCATCTTCTTCCTCTTATAAATGAACCTTGTAGGCCATTTGAAGCTAAGGTGGTTTGAGGGTGAAGCAAGTGGCAACCAGAAAGCTAGCCTTCATCAATTTGGAAGCCACCAAGAACTTTGGACAATCAGCAACTAGTGGCTTTATTATGTTGATGTGCCATCTAGCCACCAAGTCTCGTGTTCTCATATTACATATGGACCAAAAAAGCACTTAAAAGTCTTAAAACCCTAATTAATGAGAGCCTCATTTTGTGGATGGGGGAGGATAGTTGATGTGATGCTTTGTTGAAATGATATGCAAATGACATTAATTGGGTGGTGGTTTTTTGGACAAGCACCTGATTAGTTCCAAAAATGTCCAATCCTAGAAAAAAAACATAAAATCTCACTTCAATTACATCTGAAAAAAAACCTATCTTTTACATAAATTTTTCCAATTTTTCTATGATGTATATTGGTTTGATATAAGTTGAGATTCATTGTTCATCTATCCTAAAAGTTTAGGACATTAGGAGAGAAAACAAGTGAAGATATTCATGTATCTGCTTGTTCACTCATATTCTTTCTCTAGGGTAAGAATTAATAATACTCTTTTACTCGTTTATATAACGAAAAGGAATAAGTATAAGTCGGGATGAACTCACATATAACTCAGTGTTGGTGAACGCCCACAGTGGATTTTGTAAAATAACTGCATAGTACATAGAATTTGTTACTTTTTTGTATATAATTTCTCCTTTGTAGATCATTTTTACTAACAAAAAAAGCTTGAATTTACCTCTAGCTCAAGTGATAACTTATAAATCTAAGTTTTTTGTAGATCACGATTTCAAGTTTGACGGGTGCAACATTATATTTCACTTTTTTTTCCTCTCTTGTCTTGTTACATTTACGCTCACACTGGAAAATCATTATGTATCCCCGATTGACTATAAGAATTTTATACCCATTTGTATAAACAGAACAGATACATATAAAAAATTTACTGTCTACTGATTTGCTCGTCTTAGTCGTTCCCATTCACCCAATTAATTATTGTAATTTTGGAACATATCTTGTAGAAACTATATAGTGCGTTCTTCCAACAATAAAAAGATGTGTATATTACTTAATTTACTTCAGCAATCTTATAATTACTTAATGTGAAATTTTTTCTCATATGTAAGTACTTTCCATTTAAATTTAGTTTCCATAGAGAGTTTTAGTATTTCACCTCTTGAGATGGCTTGCTCATCTTGTTTCCTAGAAGAATTACATGAAAAAATCTAGAATATACAATTTATCAAATTATATTAATAAGTCCATTTATATATTCATTCTCAAAATTTTACTTGAAATAGACTCCAATTCAAACTAGCTTTCAAAAAGCACTTGTCTCATTGTGTAGTTTCTCTATTTTCAAGAGGGTTTGTGAATTCATTCAAGTTCTAGATTGGGTGTACAACAACCAAGAAAATCCTCTAATTATATCTTACATTATTGTATCCATGCTCTCTTGTCTTGCAAAATAGGCAAACTAGAACAAAGTTTTATATGATAACTTGATTCTAGAAGATCCATCTAATTTCACAAATTAATATCATTAATTATGTTGAACTACTTTAGTGTGCATTGATTTTTTGGTTAAGCTTAGGTCTCTTTCTATTTAAAGCATATATAATAATCTTTTCCATGTTTCTTGGTAATTGAGCAAGATATTGCGGTTCAGATCTATTTGGCCAACCAAACTGAGAAGCATGGATCTCATGGACCAATTCCTAGTTTATGACCTCATCATCAGCTACAACTGCCATGCATGCATGTAGTCTGCATGCATCCCAAGTACATTACGTACCCTCAATATTATACAAACTCCATAAAGCCTTTTTTTGAGAAATATAATTGTTTGAGATTTCAATTTTTGATTGAACTATTTTTCCAATGGCCTACTTTGCTTGCTTCTTCTCCTCTCCCTTCAGCTTCCTCCATCTCTCATCAGTTCAATATTACATTTAAGTAGGTTTTTTTTGGAAGGCTAATATTGTAAACCTTCTTGAGTCACCATATTATATGTCTTTCTTTAAGAACAAGTCAGAAGTTGCTCTCAAGTCTATACACACTCATCACAAATGTTCACTCGAAGGGATTCGAACTGGCGACCTCTAGGGAGCAAACTTAGGACCTGACTGGCGGGCTAACTTCAGAGGACACCATATTATATATCCTAGTGTATAAGTTGTTGGAAATTTTATACTATTTTTTAAAACATGCAATTTTCTTATAAAACTAAATTAAGACAAAACAACAATTATTCTAACATACAACAACAATTATAGTTTAAAACAAAATAAGACAAAAGGAATCTGGCCTGAAAATTGCAGTCACGATGTCGCTGCCCTAAGGAATCAAATGTCTGTCTCCTAATCTAGACGTTAAATCGACCTTATCCCCTAGCGGTAAAGGATCTCCAAATTTATCAGCACTCGGCCCAAGATGGTGGGTATAATTTCTACTCAGATGAAAAAGTTGCCCATAAAAATAAAGATAATGAACAATTTGTTTCCTTTAACACTGAAGTCAATCTCACGAAGAGTAGGTTTCAGATTTTCTTATCAGATGAAGAGAAAATATGTTGTGTCTTTAGCTATTGGAGGAGGGTCTATATATAGGTTTCAGACCCTCCCAGTAGTCGTAACTATAAGAGATATTCATGACCATACAATCAGGTAGTTGAGAGATTTTCTCACCCGATATGAGATCTAGTAAGACTTGGTAAAAGTTGACTTACTAAAATAATAAATAAAATTTTAAAGTAAAGCTTTTTATTTAATTTTTAAACTCAAAATTCCAACAGTCCCCCAAAGTCTTGAGTTTCAGGGAAGATAAAATAAGGCAACAATGATGCATAATAAAGCAAATCATCAAATTATAAAACAAGAATAAAATTGGGCAACAACATACTGTAGATTCGGGATAGGTGGACTATGCATGGAACCTTTCTTATTGAATTCATTATCATATGAGAAATATAGTGGACTACGCTTGGAGCTAATCTCTTTTACCAAGTATTTATAGAATACACACATAGTAAGTCTCCATTTATTGAGTAAGCGGGTTGAGCATTAATGGACATGCTCACTGTAACTGACTCATAAGAGTTTGTAGGGGTCAGTCTTGCCCCTAAACGCAGTTATCACGGTCCCCTCACATAGGTTAGTCCTCCAAGGGTATTACAGCTGGAATTTTTACCTTCCACACTACATGTGTTGGACTTATTAAGAGTTAAACTCAACCCCTAGTTGTATCATAAGAGTATCGTTCATCATAAAGAAAGGGTAGTAGCTAGAACATTACATATATGATATAAATATATCCGGATCAATGCTCCACAAGAGTATCACAGCTTGTTTTCATCACATTGAACCTCTTTCATGGAACCCGCTCTCAATCAAATAGGTTGGTTTTCCGCTGTCGGTGAATTCTGCTATAGGCTTAACCCCGTCTCCCTTAATGAATGTAGGACCATACTCCTAAAAAGACCCTTAGTCAAAATGACTATGTTTTTCAGGGTCAGACAATGGTTTAATAGCCTTTTATAGTTTAAATGGTAATAGTCAAAAGTTTAACTCTTCATGACCACATTATGACTCTTGATACTCTTTATTAGACCTATAAAGCTTTTAGGCGATGTAAGAGTCTCCTCCCGTTTGGGATCTAAAAGTAATTATAAGTTTATCTTGTCGGCTTAGTTTCAAAAGGAGCAAATTATTCTATAAATGTTTATGACAAAGCGCATATATGTGTGTGTGTGTGTGTGTGTGTGTGTATTGCTTTTGAGTATTCAAGTATTTAAGGTGTGTATATATATACATATATTTAATTTGATAAAGAATAATCAAAAATTTATGCTTGTCAAAATGTCATGAATGTACACTTAATGTCAAAGTTAAAATATTTAACAGGTAGTTCAAATATATCTGAAAATATAGTTTAAGCATACACTTATCAAGACCTTAAGAGTTGTACATGTATTAGAGGATAATAGGTGTTATCAGTTCTGCTCGCCATATTAAGACATTGATGATGTCTCAGATCGGATTTTATTATCTTATAACATGGTTACAAATTGGTTTCTTACCAGATAGCAAGACATTTTAATTTGCTTTGCCATTAGTATCCGAATTTTTATCTTGGACAAATCATCATTGTATTAATTTAGTGATTAGAATATAAAAGTTAATTTCTCCTTTGTATATGTAACTTTATTTTCACAAATAATACATGAATATAATGTATGCAATATATATCTTATAGCTTTAAAAAAGTTACATTTAAACTTTTCAAAGAAGAAATTTAAATGATTTTGAAAATATTTACAAATTAATTAACATTGAATATTATAATATTCCTTTTTGAAGATGTAAAGTTTTTAAAGAAAGGCTTGAAGTGCATGACTATGCAAGATGTAATAATTATTTTTTTAAAATATTTTACTATATAATGATGCACTCCTAATTTCAAATTTGAAATTAATATATATACACAATTTATAGAGTAGTAAAATTTAAAGTTTAATATTTTCACAACTTAAAGAAATTTTTCATAATTTTGTTATTATTAAAATCATGAAAACACTTCAATAGGAGGTGTATAAATTTTGACAGTAATGAATATAATTCTAATAAATATAATAAGTTAACTTGATATAATATCAATTATATCTTATTATTTGAAAGCCATCAACGAATGAATGAAAGAACTCGAATACAATCTGAATTTTTAACCCCAAAAAAAAAAATTCTGCCCAAACCTCACTGAATTGGATCCGTCCTCTACAGCTTAGCTTTCAACTTGCATGCGTTTGATTATTTTTGACACGCATCCATGCAAGGATAATGACGATGATGATGGGGATGATGATGAGCATTTACTGACTCCATGCTAGATTCTGATTTCTTTCGCGCAGAGTTGACCTGTCTGCTTGTTCACTGCGCGCATAAATTGCCACGCTCTTGAACAAGAGACCTTGAGAAAAGTCAACCAATGGCTCACTCTCGTCAATCAATGGGGCGGGAGAGAGAGAGAGAGAGAGTATTGGGAAGTGGATTAATAAATTTGTTCGGCAAAGATAGAGAGAGAGAGAGGAGAGAGAGAGAGACTAATGTTCATGGTCAACGCAATCCAGGAGAAAATTGTCAACGGCAATCGTCCTCGGGAATCTTCGGGGTTTGACCACCGCGAGTTGAGAAGATTCCTGAACTGAGCTTCGTCAACATTTTGAATCTTAAACTGTTTCTAGGATAACTAAATGGATATATAAATAATGAGAAATTTTACTTCCAAGTATCTGTTTTTTTTTTTACTGTGACACGTGTCAGTGCAAATGAATGTGCATGCATTGCTTTGATAGTGATGTCCGTTCCTTGTTGCTTCTCTTGGCTCAATGGGAGAACATCAGAAAAAATCTGTCAGAAATTGTAATTTAAATTTTCATGGAAATAGAAAAATTAAGCTTTGAGTTGATTTAACATTTTTGAAATTACAAAATTTTTGTCTAAGTATCATATCATAATTATCATAATTGTATTTGAATTAGTTTAAGAATTATTTATTTATTTTTGAATAAAGTGACCAGCAGATTAAAAATAAGAGTTTGAATTTGAGTTAGATTTGTATTGTTTTTTGTTATAAAAGAAGAGGCATAGCCATCAGTTTGTAATGAAGAAGAGAGAGCACTAAAAGTGAGAGAATTTGTAGTTGAGAAAATTTTAAATAAAAATATTTTGTTTTTAGTCCTCTTTCTTCTCTAAATAAAAAACTCACAAATGTAGCACACACCCTCACAAATGTCCACACCTGAGGAGATTCGAACTGGTGATCTCTGCGAAGCAACCCAAGGCCTGATCGGCAGGCCAATTTCGGGGGACTCAAGTTGTGAGATATTGCAACCAAAAATATAAAAAGTGTGAAGGTACGTAATTTGGAACTTAAGGTGTGATATACAAGCATTTTTCCTATGTTGGTGTTAATTAAACAAAAATTGTGTCCATAGAGACAAGTAGCTCAAAGAGTAAGCCGGTTGGTCCTATGGATATCAATGAAGACATTTAAATGTCAGGATAAATTTGACTACCTCCGAAAAAAATTTGAAGCAAATTTAATGAAATTTCATTCAAATTGAGAATCTACTCTGTCAAATTTGATATCATAATTGTTGATTTTAAGCAAATTTGTTGATTTTTCCTGCCGAATTCATGAAATCTGAAGAATGCTTGCTTTTAAGCAAATTTTCTTGAAATCTTATTCAAATTGAAAATCATATCAAACAGTCAAAAGCAAACATTCGTTTCAATCTTATGCATCAGGTAGCACAATTAACTGATGTTCAAAAGTAAGATATTTCTTAGACTCATAGTTTATGACCATTGTTTTAAATATTGGACGATATATCTGTATATACGCCGAGATACCGGTATGATACGATAAATGCAAAAATTTACTGGATATTGTTTTAGACCGATATGGGCCAATATATCGCCATGTGGCTGATATATCGGTCGATATCTGAGATAAAATATTTGATATATTGGCTGATTAGTTACTTATTTGGATAATTATTATTTTCTTTGCTTGAGAGATCGTTTTATTTTATTCTATATTCATTGTGGTATTTCAATGATCTTTTAATATGATGTTTGGATAATAACTTATTTCTTTTAATAATATCTTATATGTATTAACTATTGATATATCAACCGGTATTTAGTGTCATATCGCGATATATCATCCGGTGTCCGGTATCCTATAATTTTGTTGACCGATATATCACTGATATCCGATATTTAAAACACTGTTTATGATATATAAACCTTAGTCTAGTTCTTAATCATGATTAAACATGAAATTCTGTAGCACCCCCCGCCCCCCCCCCCCCCCCCCCCCCCCCCCCCCGGGTACAGAAACGTCACTACAACGTATATACATAGTAGAATACTCGTACATATATACGTTAAGGATCAACACAGTACAGTAATCAGAGCACAGAAGCATGGTATTATTATACATTCTAATATTACAGTATAAGTATACAATCTTTTACAGGATTACACCAGGATACAAAAGTTTGTATATGATCCTAGAGGTACACAAGATGAATTTACAAGTGGATAAGGAACAAGAGGATGCTCACGAGCTGCAATTGGGGCTCTCGTGATCAGACTGGACTGGAGAAGGGGCTGAAAATCTATTGAAGAGCCGCCTGCTCTTTCAGATATATCTGATCAGCTATAGTTGGATCCTCCTTGATCCACGCTCTAGAATCTGGACGTATAGGTCCAAGAGTTGTCAGAATGCAACCAACGAGTACATAAAAATACCAAGTGGTGTGCACATGCATACATAATGAACCATGCCAGTTAAACATGTATAAACAAGTATGTGTGTCTGTGTGTAGAAATAGACTTGTGTCCTTCCAAAAAGATTTGAGCCTAAATCCTTCCCACTAAAATTCAACCCTCCGACATTCGAATACAAGATCCACTCTGTTGAAATTGATCTATATTATTTTAAGTATTTATAAACCAAAAATCAAGTGTTTTGAATACTTTTTGTCCATTCATCAAGTAGAAGAAAACAAACGACCTAAATAGTGAGTTTTTTAGTTTAACGGTGTAGAACATTTGAAACCTAACAAAAATTGGTTTATATGGGTTTTAAATGTTTAGATCATAATGAAATGGCCGGATCGAGAAATTGTATGTCTAAAGCATAGATCTAACCAACTCATTACTTTCGGTCGTCCATTTAGCGTCGCTTGATGAATAGGCAAAAAGTATTAAAACACTTGATTTTTGGTTTATAAATACTTGAAATAATATAGATCAACTTCAACGGAGTGGATCTTGTACTCAAATGTTGGAGGGTTGAATTTGAGTGGGAAGGATTCGGGCTCAGATTCTTTTGAAAGGACACAAGTCTATATATATATATATATATATTATATATATATATATATATATATATATATATTATATATATATATATATATATATATATATATATATATATATATATATATACATATACACACACACACACAGAAATATGTATATCAGCCGACGGCTGAGAGACTCTCTCAGCCTGCGGTGACGTGGCACATTATGAGCCACATAATTCGACAATTTAAAATGACGTCTCGCTTTTGAAAATAATTGAAATTGCTAAAAGCCCCTATCGTTTGTCTTTTTCTTGGGATGATGTATTAGTTTATATTCTTTATTATTATTTTTTTCTCCTCTTATATATATATATATATCTCTGTGTCTCTCACACTGTCAAATCTAGATTTTTGACTTATAAAGAATATCATTCTAAAAAGCGAGAGCAGAATCAGATATTAATTTTTAGTCGCAGACCTAGATCTCCAACAACTATTTTGAAAAGTTCATGTTCCTTCGGGATGTCAGTTTCAATATTTTCATCGTGATTTTCTCTTCTTCTTCTTCCAAAGTAAGGCCATATGAAATTTTATCTTCAAACCATTTATTTTACAAAACATCGATCAAAGTCGCAGTCCAATTAAAATTTATTAATAAAAAGACTACGATCTTAGTCGCAAAAATGAAAAATGAGTTCAAAAAGACTGCTATTACATAAGACTGCGACCAATGTCGCAATCTTCAGTCGCAGTCTTCAGTCGCAGTGTTCTAATCATCTTAATTACTTAACTTTTGAGACATTGTTCACTGCTTCAATTGACTGTCTCTTGTTTCATAAGAATGCGACCATGGTCGCAGTATCCTATTTAGATTACTTAATAAAAAATATTATGACCAAGGTCGCATTGTTATCAAACAAAACATTCTCAAAGAGATTGCTGTTACATAAGACTGCGACCGAAGTCGCAATCTTCTAATCATCTTAATTAATTAACTTACAAGATTATTGTCACTGCTTTCATTGACTGCGACTCTTATTCATAAGACTCTTGTTTCATAAGAATGCGACCATGGTCACAATATCCTATTTAGATTACTTAATAAAAAATACTATGACCATGGTCGCATTGTTATCAAACAAAACATTCTCAAAGAGACTGCTGTTACATAAGACTGTGACCGAAGTCGCACTCTTCTAATCATCTTAATTAATTAACTTACGAGATTATTGTCACTGCTTCCATTGATTGCGACTCTTATTTCATAAAACTGCGACCACGGTCGCAGTATCCTATTTAGCTTAGGAAGGTCGAAAAAATACTGCGACCCTAATCGAAAAAATTAAAAAAAGGTTACAACACTGCGACCAAAGGTCGCAATATAAAACAAAAATAAATCTAAAAAGTGAAATAATATTAAAAAATTAAATCCAAAATTTTTCTTTTTAGAAATGGGACTTCGATTGCAGTTTAAGAAAACAAAACAAAAACGGTTTCAAGTCGCGGTAATAGATTTTTATTGTGATTAAAACATCTTTTCAAAAAAAAGTTGATCATAAGTGCGACCATGGTTGCATTCTTTTAAAATAAATTATTTTTCTAAAATTTAGTTATCAAGATCTGTAATTTTTTTGAAAAAGCTTAAAATTTTCCGATCTGTAATTTTTTTAGTGGAGGAACAGTTGTAGCAGGTTAAAAATGAAACTGAGGGTACTTCAGTCATTGGGTAACGAAAAGTAGTTGAGGGTCTCCTTTTACCGCCTAAATTTTTGACTTCTCTGCGGCTAATATGAAGCCACGTCATGACGGTTGAGAAACTCTCTCAGCTGGCGGCTGAGGTACAGTAACCCCATATATATATATATATATATATATATATATATATATATATATATATATATATATATATATGAGAAAAATGTATATCAGCCGACGGCTGAGAGACCCACTCAGCCTGCGGTGACGTGGCACATTATTAGCCACACTAGAAAGGACGCCCTGCCTATCGAAATAGTTGAAATTACTAAATACCCCTGCGGTAAAAGACAGTGGATCTGTATAGTTTATTATATTTTTATATTTTCTGACGTTACTCAATTTTTGTCACAATTATCTTTTTTAACTGCGACCAAACTGCCAACATTTTTTTTATCAAATCACGAAACTAATTTGAATGCTTCTTTATTATTTTTTTTGTTATCTAATTTGAAATTTAATGATTTTTTAATATAGTCACAGTTTACTTTTTTTCGCATGTAATGTATAAATTATTATTATTATTTTACATATTGAATTCGGATAAGGATTGCGACTATGATCACAGTGCTTAACGAGAGCAAGTCGTGAACGTTTTTTTTTGTTTGGTTAAATGTAATAACGGTGACTAATAACTGATAGTATAATCGCAGTTTACGTATTTTTTTATATATTTTGTTCTTCATTGTGACTGTTGTCTGATCCGCCTATGAATTATTAAATTGGTTTTTACATATACCATGCGATCAAGGACTGTGACTATGGTCGCAAAACTAACGAGAGCATTTTTTTTGGATGATTTTTTTGTTAAGTTAAATGTAATAACGGTGTCTAAGGACTGATACTATAGTCGCAGTTTACGTATGGTTTTATATGTTTGATCTTCACTGTAACTTATTGCATGCGAAGTAGGACTGCGACTATGGTCGCAGTGTTTAAGAACAACAGTCGCAATTTTCTAATTTGTGATATACAGTGAAATATACTGATTTGAGAGGATTGCGATGATATTCGCAGTATTATCTATTTATATATTTTATTTTTGGACTGCGACCATGGTAGCTGTTTATAACTTTATTGAATGCAAAACGATCAAACTGTTTATGACTGGACAGCGACCGTGGTCGCAGTTTCATATGTAATTATTATATGAGTACTGCGACCATTATCGCAGATAAGATGCAGAATTAATACCTATACGATATAATTTATATGTATTTTAAAAATGTGAAAGATTATTTTACAGATAGAAGTAAATTTTATTTATAACATAATATGGTGAGAAAGAGACCTTACAAAAAAAGAGCATTAAAAGCTTTTAAGAGAAGACAAAATAACATTGAATATCAGAAGATCAGGAAATCCTAATCCTCGTCATTATCACCATCATAAGCAGATTCGTCGTCTTCATTCTCCTGGTCTTCCTGTTCATCACTTATTTCCTCATCATCTTCCTGTTGTTGAGGTTTTTTTGGTTCATCGATAAACTCCCAGAATGGATCGTCTCTATCAAGCTCTTCGTCCGATCCGTTGCGAGAAAGCGAGCCTATAGCATCAGAGGACATGCTTTCATCAAGCATGTCTCCGTCAAGTGGCAGAGGAATAATGTCCTCCTCACTAACCCACATGAAAACTTCATCATCCTCATGAATAGGATGATCAGTTAAAATATTATTTGATGTAGTGAGATAGTCAAAAGGAGTGAAGTCCAGACTGGTATCAGATTCACTAGAATACCCTGAAGAAAGAGGACCTGTGGGAGATTGATTGAAGTGGAATTCTGAGTGTTCAGAGGAAGAAGATGGGGAAGACATGATTCAAGAATGAATTGTTTTTCTGGAAGTTTTTGAAATCAAATTGAAAAGGAAGAGCAAACAATATAGTTTTTAGATATGAGATAATATATTTGTTAAAGCACTATATAAAGGTCAATAATGTGAAAGAATATGAATAGTAATAATAATTGTTATAGGTGACGGTTGAGTATGGTTAGAATTGGTAAAAAAATTAAATATTTAATTGAAGAGTTATGTCTGAAGAATCCGAAGAGTTTCTTTTTTCCAGAGGTTTACTATGTTAAGTACAAATAAACTTGTTATAGAATGTTTTGTCTATATCTTTAGATTACGTATGGTGCACATCTTTCCTTTATCGTGATTAACATTAGTGCATCTCTTTTTTCTAGACTGTTGTTGTATCACGGTAGATAGATTATTAATTACTTCATTAAATTCAGTGTAATTAATATAGTATTTTTATAAGATGTGATATACGCGAACTGATCTCATGGTCGCATGGCTAACTACCTTGTAAAATTATTAAAAATCTTTTACATAAGGCATGCGAAAAAAGATTGCGACTTTGGTCGCAGTGCTGAAAGAGGTCGCAGTGCTGTACGATAATATGTTTTCGTCTGTTATTTTTTATGTGAATAAGGAATGCGACTATGGTCGCATACTTGATATAAAAAGTTTTTGTTATACTATGACTGCGACTAGTGTCGCAGTCGTCATTTAAAATTGAAAGTTATTTCGTATTAAGTCTGCGACCATAGTCGCAATGATTGAAAGTTTTATTATACTATGAGTGCGACTATGATCGCGAAATTTGTAAAACGGTGAGAATTTTGTTATAGAAGGCATGTGAAAAAAGATAGCTTCTGTCGTCGGCGTGCTGAAGGATATCATTTTTTTTTATGTTTCAAACATGTTTTTTTTACTTTTCAATGCTTCTGTTTATTTCACATTATGTTGATCCAAATTTTTTTCTATTATATTTTCGATGTAGTAGAATTACGAATTTTATTACTGTAGATATATTCAACTGAAAATTATTTTAGGTTAATTTTGTTTGTGGATGAGTTTATGGCAGTTTAGAAGTTAAAAAGGGGTATTTTTGTCATTTTGATTCACGAATGTTTAGGCGGGATTTTTTTGTTTTTTTTGGCGCCTACACTCTGCGGCCGATCTGTGGCATATATTCAGTCACGTCACCGCGGGCTGAGAAACTCTCTCAGCCATCGACTGAGGTACAGTAACCCATATTATATATATATATATATATATATATATATATATATATATATATATATGAGGAATCAACCACAATTTTGAATGCTGGTACCATGGTCGCAGTTTAGTGTTTTAATGAGAACTGCTACCATGGTCGCGATCCTAATTACACTGAAAATATATGATTTTTCAGGACTGTGACCATGTCACAATGGACTGCGACCATGTTGCAGTAAATTATGACCATATTGAAATGACAGCTGAGAGAGTCTCTCTCAGCTGGCGGCTGAGGTATATATATCTCTCTCTCTCTCTCTCTCTCTCTCTCTCTATATATATATATATATATATATATATATATATATATATATATATATATATATCATTTGCAAAATGTACATGTAAACATATATGAACTTGTAGATGTTTTATGTAAAATGTACATGAAGGCAAGCTAATTATATGACTCAATCTCCGGCTCTTTGAGATTAGTACGTAAAGGGAATAATTGAAACAAGAAAACCTCATCTATATACTATTATAGTTCACTTCACCATTAACTAGACATATATAACCAGAGTTGCTAAGAGTTAGTGTTGTCGAGTCATGTCATGTCTGTAGAATTATGATTAGTACAGGAATTAAGTCAGTAGTATGTTCATTATTATTATTAAGACTCATCCTACTCGAATGTCTAAGTATGTGCCCTAACGTTCCAGTTCACATACATCCACAAAGGAGTAGTCCGAGATTGGTTATTGAAAACAGATAAGAAATCAAGGTATCAGTTCATAATGGGTCTCGTGCATACGCGGGACAACGTTCTCAGGTGATTGAATATGGCCTCCAATCCACGCCACTAGGCGCTAATAGTATCAGGAGCAGTAGGATCAGTACATGGTGCCATTACACCTCACAAGAACTCTTGTGGCCTCAGGTAGTTCTCTACAATAGTTGCAACATCGAGTCATTATGAAGACGTACTTATTGAAGTCCATCAGTTTCCTCCGATCCAGTGTAAGTTATATCTTTATTAGAGATGTTCAGAATTATTTCCACTTGAGTTTCACGATACTGATTTACGGGGAGTACAATAACATGGGAGATGTGGGATTTTAGAGGTGGCCCTGAGGACTAAAAAGGTGGCCCCCATCAGAAGGATGTGTGATGTGGCACTTTGTTCAGCGTGGCACTTAGTTTCACACATCATATCAATTACAGGGTATCATGAGCAAGTCCTTGTACAAGATTCAGTAATACAGTATTCAGTAATAAGGAGTTCAGTAATATCCCCATCAAAACAATTTTTGTGAATCTTGTATTTAATATGTTCAGGATTCACGGTACCGAATCATGAGTGAATTAAGAGTATTTGTCTTGAGTCAGGAATCATGGTATTGTATCAAATGTTTATACCAGGTTTGGTATATAGTCAGATATAAATGATATTATCCAGTCAAGTTAATAGTCAGTTATGTTACAGTTTCAGGATTATCAGATGTCAGAAAGATTGCAAGCATTCAATGTATTTCAGGAATATCTCATATCAGATATTTCAAACTCTTCACTAACATAAATATATGATAAAACAGTGTTATGGCGAAGCGCGCAAATAAGCAGTGCAAGTAGTGCTAGAGGCACAAATAGCGAACAGTGTTTAGTCACTAAGGCGCTTAGCATAGCTACAGGATGACTCAGTTTAGACTGTGAGTCCGAAATCCAGCAGAATTCCGCTTTAGCGAGTCTAGTGAATAAAACGCTAAGCGCTAAATACGCCTACCAGGCGTTGCAAGAACGGAGCTAAGCGTTAATAACCTCAAAGAGATTAAGCCCGAAGGATTTAGTATAGAACTACATAGCAGTTTAACCCTATAGGCTGTATAAGTACCTGCAGAACACGTTAGTACCACACACCAGCAAAAAATAATATAATAATCATAAACAGAGACACCATCTCTATATTGTGCTCTTGAGTTGGGTACCCTCTGCCCCTGGTCACCACGAAACCCGAAGGTAATGAGTGACCTACAAAGTGGTCTTTCGGATGATATTCCAGAACTGATAGAGTATCTGAGTACAAAATCCCATATCCGACTACCACAAAACCCTAATGGTAGGGGCGGTGGCAGTGGCGATGGCCTGTTACCCTTGAATAACCAAGAGGGGTCTCCCGAGATAGCCTACCCCTGAAGAGAAGTTTGTCCCGAGGGTCTTCATCTGCAACATGCACCACTGTTAGTTCCAATGCCAAAAATACCGATAATTACAGAAAATACGTATAAATACCAGAATAATACATAAAATTCCTAAAAATATACAAAAAATTCCTTAATACTCAAAAATACATATAAATACATAGAAAATTCCTAAATACACATAAAAATTCTAAAATATACAGATAAATTTTAAATATAAAGAAAAATCCTAAAATATACAGTTAATTTCTAAAATGCAGGAAAATCCAAAAAATGCCCAGATAATTTCTAAAAATTACAGAAAATTTCTAAAAATGCCCAGAACATGAAATATGCATGAATGTATACAAATGTATGTGTACTAGTGTGTATGTGCACATACGCAACAAAGAAAGGGCACTCGCCTATATCGAGAAATACCCGACACCACGTGCACCTGTGCACGTGCACGGGGAGTGTGTGTGTGTGTGTGGAAGCCTTCGCCTGGCCGTGGGCTGCGGGAAGGAAGAGGGTGGTGTGGGAAGTAGTTTTAGAGAGAGAATGAAAGAAGATGTAATTTAGAGAGAGAAAATAGTGTAGAGAGAGAAAGGAAGGAATTTGGGGATTTGGTGAGTAAAGTAAGGTGGAGGGGAGGGAGAAGGTCCTCCTTATAGCAGCCGGCCAGGAGGAAAATGGGTGAGGTGAGAGAATGCTAGAGAGAGAAAGTAAAAGAGGAGAGAAAAGAGTATTTTGGGGACTGTTAAATAGAAGAAAAATAGAGGAAATTATGGGAGGTGGGGGGGGAGAGAGAGAGGGAGTACTCTACGGTAGCCGACCATGGTGGGTATGAGGGAAGAGTGAGAAAATGTAGAGAGAAGTTAGAAAGAGGAGAGAGAAAATATTGTTTTTAGGATTTTTTGGAGAGAGGAAAAATTAGAGAAATTAATGAGAGGTGTGTATAAGCCTATAGAGGAGTTTAGGTTGATAGGAAAGTGGCCATAATATTAGGAAATTTTTATGGGATTTTTAGAGTTTTATTTGGAGGGTTTTAGGGTTTTTTCTAGAGAGAGAAAGGTGGGGAGAGAGGGAGACCGGTCCATGGTAGGATAGGTGTGGGAGAAGATAAGGAGAGGAGGAGAAGGCGAGAATTCATAGAATTCTCTAGAAAAATGGAGAAAAGAAAAGGAAAAAGAAAAAGAAATAGAAATGCTATTATTGATTTGTTGGGGGGTTATGTATAAATGTCCCATAAGATAATAATATAAAAATAAAAATGAAGAAAATTAGAAAAGAAATAAATTTAGAAAAGAAATAAAAGGAAAAATAAAAGGAGAGAGAAAATATTTAATTAAATAATTATTTAAAAAGAAAATTTTATTTTTTTAGGATAGAATTTAGAGTCAGTGTAGAGTCTCGTGTAAAAATTTCAGATCAAACGGAGATAAAAATGTAGATGAATGACACGTACACGATCAAAACGTTGAAAAACATAAAAGGATATGTATACAGAATTTAGGGTATTACAAATTCTTGTAGAGTATATTTTATTTAGTGTCGAAAACCGTAATAGGAACGACCTCTGCTATGGTGTTAATGGACGCTGGTCTTCCAAAGTACAACACACTCCTTCACAGTATTTGGATAGCACTACCTCACTAATTCTTCTAAAATCTGTTGAATTTTCTGTTTTTTTTCTTTCAGATCAAATCTTTATCAGATCTTAGATCTCTTTTTGAATCTATGTTCTGTGTGAAAAGGCTATGGTTTTCCCCCAAACATGCGCAAAAACTCCAAGTACCTAAAGGGCACACCCTTTATTCCCATATTTTCATATTTAAACACTTCAACTTTTCAAACCACGTCAAATGTGGGACTAAATGCTTTAACTTTCTTTAGTCCCTTTTAGTTATTGAATTAGGTTAAACTTTGACTTGAATATCACATTCATTTGAAACGGAATTAAATATGTGAATATATCACGTTCATTCTCAATGGGAGGAGAACACTCTCCAACCAGTATCTGTTTGATTTTATTAACGTATCTCACCTTAACTCAGCTCAAATATTCACTAAAAATTCTTCGTTTTCTCAACAAATTTATTAAGTGTCAAACACTCAACACCTCTAAAATTGGCAACTTGTTATTTTCAGCTGTTCATTATGTGTCTGCTTGATGCAATAATAGAACCCTTAATTTTACTAAACTTTTAATTTTTAGGGACTAATAATACATATCGATGTTAATGGATCAGATCTTCGACACATTGTTTATTATTGAGTTTGAATGAAAAAGATTTGCCCTCAAAAAAACTCTCTCAAAGAGGTACTGTATGTTCATAAAAAATTTCTAAACTTGTAACGGGCCAAATGCTCTCAAGGAATGCATCTTACGTACTTACATGTGAAAAGAACGATGCCACTAGTTAAGGTCTTACATCAACCAACCTGTATTATGAGGAATTTTCACAAGGGTTATTTGTTTGTTGCGAAGAGTTTGAAGTACTCGAAGTGTTTGCCAAGTTCTGAAGCACTTCGAAAGATTTCGAGTACTTGATTGATCATTTGAAGTGTTTATTATTGCACCAAAGTTTTTAGGAGTCTAAACTATTTTTAGAACATAATTTAGCTATTTTAATATGAAAATGTCATCTTGAGGTAATATTATATTTCTAGCGTTGTGGTTTGCTAGTTAAATAGTTTGATTTTCAACAGTTAAAGATAAAAGATTTGGCATGATTAACCTCTATTTTTTATAAGTCTTGACTCATTTCGCTCCGTATAAAACTTTTTGAAGTAGTCTTTGAAGGACTTGGGGCACCATCTAAAAGGACTAACCTTTTAGGTGAAGTTGCCCAAATTCTTATATACCCAAGACTATCCCCAACGTCTAGCCGATGTGGGACTATTATTTGCTCGACCCAATCCCAACAATCCCCCCATTAACTTCACATGGGCCTATTGCGCTTTTTTTTGCGCCAGTGGGGTGAGCAGGCCCATTGCGCATTTGCGTCATTGGGGGATCTACATCGTCGGACATCACCCACACACACGATTAAGTTCAGAGCATGGTTCTGATACCACTTGAAGGACTTGGGGCACCATCCCAAAAGACTAGCCTTTTAGATGGAGTTGCCCAAATCCTTATGTATCAAGACTATCTCCACGTCTAACCGATGTGGGACTATTTGTTCGACCCAAATCTGAACAGTCTTACGTGAAACTTGCTACATAAAATCCACATAAGATACACTCGTGTCCTTTCAACATCTTTCAAATTCCTCTAAAAAAGAAACAAGCATAATAGCCCCAGGAGGACTCACTTTGGGGGCTTCAATATTCATTTTGAGTAAACAAATAGACCCTAAATTTGCTTTAAATTAATAAATAAAAAAATGTAGATTAAAATAAAAAATCTGAATAAAAGAATAAAAGGTTTCACGCTGTCTATTGGGACAAAATGAGCTCTGCTACTTTTTGCCCTTGTTTTGTTGCAAGAGTGAGGACTTTCAGACAGAGGAGCAACGTTGAGAAGAATCGAAGTTAATTCGTACAACACTTTACCACCAAAAAATAGAGAGCAAAATGCATAAGTTTTTCTCAAAATAATTCAATTTTATTCTTGACAAGTCATGTTATAATTGCATTCACTCTTCAAGAATTCTTCGGCTGTTTAAAAGAATTAGCAAGAGTTAGAATCACTTTCTCTTGTTACCCAAAAAAAAAGGTCTTTGTTTTTCTTTTTGTATTTTCATTTGTTTTATTTTAAATTGATAAAGTGGGTAACTTGTCATCTTTTCTAGAAAATGGTCAAACATTGCAAAGACTTGTGGTCTTTGCAACACTTTAATCAGGTGGCAACACTAGCACAGAAGAGATTTTCGCATCGTCTTTTTGTAACGTCCTGCCTCACCGGATATAGAGACGCTACTGTAATGTACATACGCAGGGCGAAAATACTCTCACATATGTACAGTAAGCATATTAGTACAGTCAGGAATCAGATTACGGAAGCACACTTGTAATATACATTCTAATATTACAGTCCAAATATATTGTTATCACAGAATATGATCCGATATTATAGAAATATTACATCACCATAGAACACCAAATATGATTTACAAGAGATTACACGGGCAAAAGTGATAGATACTCTCGAGCAGAAAGGAGTAATCTCAAGAGCCAGATAAAAGTGATAAGTTTACAGGATCTACTATCAAGTCTTCATGCTTCCGTTGCGCCATTCTGATCAGTAACAAAAACTTTACCCAGTTCCAAACTCCGGGATCTGAACATGCAAATTTAGGATTGTCAGAATGCAACCCAACAAGTACATAAAAGCCAAGTAGCGTGCTCAAGCAAGCGCCCTTGTATAGGAATAATAGTGGATCGTGCACTCAAGGCATGCATGCAGGTAATAACAGTAAATGTAAATGGAATATATCTATCTAAGTATGTATGAACTGTATATGTCATATGTAAAATATAAATGTAGGTAAAATCAATTATATAGACTCAATCTCCGGATCCATGAGATTAGTACATCAATGGGATAATCCAAACAAGAAAACCCTTATCCATATACTATTTACCTCACTTCACCATTAATTAAGTATATACAAATAGAGTTATTGATCAGTAAGTAGTCAGTATTCTTGTGATGAGTGATTTTAGTATTCTGTCAGTAGTAGTCCAATATCAATAGCATCTTTTATGTTTGAAATTCTTGTACAGTTGGTAGTTAGAATAACTTAATTATATAACAATAACAATAATCGGTATCGTTTGTTATTATAATCATTCCCCCCAGTGTCCCATACCACTGACAGCTCATATTGGAGCTCACGCTTCCAGTATAAAACATCCGAACTCTGGTATACGTGTACCATTATTCAGACGAGGGAGTAACCAAATAACATTTACTCCTGACATTATTATTATTAGATAATTAAGTTATGCCAGGCATGGGGTAAGGTGCAGCGCATTATGTTATGCAATAATGATTATCAGTACCGTCTAACATTTTAATTATCTCCCTACTAATGTCACCCATCACTGGCAGTCCATACAAGAGTTTATACTCTAGTAGAACTCACTCAGATCTGATATGGGTGTACCAGCATCCGAATGAAGGAGAGACCAAATATTACACGTTCCTAACATGATCATTGTTGGGTTGATATATTTTTATTATTCATCTGATCCATATGTTTAGGTATGTATTTTCGGTATACATATATCCACATATGAATAAGACGAGTTATTATTGAGACCTCATGAAGAACTGATAATTCATATTTATAGTGAGTCCCGCCTCAACCCAGGACAACGACCACAGTCAGTGGTATAGTAATCCGGGACTTATTTTACGCTCGACAAAATACAGTGAATCTTCTACTTTCGAGGACTTATCATTATGCGCCCCATACGACACTTCTGAAAAGTAATCGACCACTATATATAGGACATCATATCGATATTCATCAGTTCCCTCCAACCCCAGTGTATGTGGAGTACTTTATTATTATAGTTTGTTCAGTGTACAGTTCTCAATATAATCATGATAAACTGTTTATGGGGATCTTCAGGAATTCAGTATCAGTGGTGTCCCTATTTTTGATTCAGTAATCAGTAGTACATGACTCGGTAGTATGGTATTCAAGTACCAGTTCTATGGTATCAGTACAGTAGTAAGTCCCCGTAAATCAGTAACCATGATTATATCCAGTCAGGAATTAGCAGTACCAAGTCTGGAAATAATGTAGTATAATAGATTAGAAGTTGTTGTACCGTCCAGTAATCAGTATATACTATAGTCAGTATATGTTATATTTGAATGTCCATATGTCATGTGTCAATGTCACATCAAGTATGAGATGTCTGGTATTCTCAATATCAGTGTCATACGGTAGACAACTCATATACATGATGTCAGGAATAGATCATAACAAGTACTTCAAACTCTTCACAACCATTAAAATAAGAAAAAATAGTATTGTAATTAAGCTGACAAACAAGCGGTGCAATGCAATGCTGGGGCCAGAACAGTGAAATAGTGTATTTTCTAAATGCCTGGTAAAACTCAGGACGACTCAATTTTAAAATGCGAGTCTAAAATTTGGCAGAGTTCCGCCTAGGCATGTCTAGTAATAACGTGTTGAGCGCTCAGACTCGCCTACTAGGCGGAGCTAGAATGTCCGAGGCCGTTAAACCTTAAGAAGGATAAGCCCCAAGGCTGTAGTATGGAATTGCGGAGCGGTTAAGCCCGGAGGCTGTATAAGTACCAGCACAAGGGATTAGTACCATGCAACAGGCGCTAATTAATGCAATAATCACAATCACAGTCATAACACAGTACTCCTGAGCTGAATGGGGCGAACCTTCTGCCCCCAGTCACCTCGATACCCGAAGGTATTAGGCGGTAACGGTGGCCTTTTGCCTTTTGGATGACCTGAAGAGCGGTCTCTCAGACAACGCTACCCCGAAGAATAGTTTATCCGAGAGCTTTAATCCACGTATCTGCCACCAGGGAATCGTAACCATCCCTTCTGATTACTGCGAACTCCCAGAGGGAGGGCAAAGCGTCGGGCGATGGCCCATTATTCCTATTGGATAACCAGCGGGGCAGTCTCCCGAGATAACGCAACCCTTGAAGAGAAGTTTGTCGTGAGGTTTTTCTCCTACAAATTGCACCACTGTTAGTCCCAGATACCAAAAATACAGATAATTCCTAAAATTACATATTAATTCTAGGAAGATGCAAGAAATCCATAAAATACCCAGGAAATTTCTAAATACACAGAAAATTCCTAGAAATACACAAAAAAATTCTATAAATACAGAAAAATTTCTAAAAATATACAGATAATTTCTGAATTACAGGAAAATCCTAAAAATGCACAGTTAATTTTTAAAAATTACAGGAAAACTCTTGAATTTAGATATCTTTTGTGTCCTATTTGGTAGTTTACAGTCAAACTTATGCGCTCTGTTCGACCGCGCATTGCTAAACTTATGCGCTCTGTTCGGCGATGCACGACCGAACTTATTAAACCAAGTTCGGTCATGTCGAACAGATGCCATAGTTTCGCAAACAGCACATAAGTTCTACGAGTTTCACGAAGTCTTCAATTAACAGAGAAGGAAAAGAATTGGAAGCAGTTAACAAAAGTAAACATATAGAATACCAATGTGTTTAGTACATGAAAAAAAATCAGGAGCCAACGTTAAAATATATTTAGTACAAATTAAACCAAGTCTATTACAAATATCTAATCCTTCCTATATATAATCCTACGTTCTCGTCCTTAGGATCTTCCCTCGCTTGGAGTTGCCTCGGCCGGGGCAGTCTCAACGCCATCCAGTGCATCTACTGTCCTACACAATATCTGGTATAGACCCGGTATAGTGTGTGATCCAGTTGGCCCCTTCAAATTATGGGTTCGGTAATGAGCTTAGCACGAGATATTCGCTGCATTGAAAACGTACAATTTGTTAAGAAATTAACATGCGAGGTTTAAAAAATACACAGTAGATTACCTCACAACCACAATGCCATCAATGTTCTCCCCACGTGCATAACCAGGAGCCAACGACCTTAGGATTTTGAATGATTGGATGAGATATCCATCGATACCAATCTATATATCCATCTATAGTGTCTCATTGGTAACTCAGCGGCATACTCTTTTCCTCCCGCGATAGTACGTGAGACTGCCACCTCTCCTAGAAACTATCGCTTCATGTATAGAAAATATGATATTTATTTGCCGTATACCCTCTTCTAACATTTTTCGGTATAAGTGGCGATGGTGGAACAATCTGAACCCTACCGAATTGTTTAAGAACCCATTTTGGATTCTAGGGTTCAACGACGTCTATGCACTTGGGACATCCACTCCAGTAGCAAATAGGACTCAATGGATGACGATCTCTAAAATCTTGATATGAATTCCATACCACCTAGAAATGAAAACAGTCATCATCAATATAACATCATTGATAAAGATTTGCATTTATGTGAAAACAATTTACCTCATCCGCCCGCAAGAAATCAAGTGATTCACGTATGGCTTGTAGGTTTTCAATTGAGGTGCTTGCCGATCCACGCCATACCCACATGCATGCTGCGGAAGATCATTGGTATAGTTAATGTTATGAGAGGGACGCAAGCTGGGGAAGTGCTCATATATTCATGACTGTTGAAAAAAATACATTGAGTATATTGATATACTGGACCAAACTATACTATGTGATGTTTTTAATAATACCTCTAGAAGTGGTATATATCCAGCGATCTACTTGACTCCAGTCTCAAAGCATATCCTAACTGCCGATATAAGTATACTAGTGCAGCAGCTTCCCAAGCATACGATGAAACCTAACCTCGAATAATTGCAAATATTTGATAGAAACTCTTGTTCCACTCTTGTCACTGAATAAAGAGCAACACACCAAGTACAACAAATAGGCTCTAGCAGCGCACTGAATCCATCTCTCTGAGTGTGCATCAGTGACATATGAAAACTTGTAATGCAGCCATTCCAATCTTACTGAGGATCCACAGACCAGTCCAAACTTTTCTCTTGCATCTTGCTCCAACACATCAAGTAAATTAACAAGCACATCTTTTGCATCGGTCAATCTCCGGGGTCTGCTGATAGAACGACCCATCACTGTTATGCCCACAAGTGTGGGAACATCATTCAGTGTGATTGTCATTTCACCGAACGGTATATGAAAAGTATTTGTTTCGGGTTGCCACCGTTCCATAAATGCAGATATCACAGTACAGTTGGCCCTGTGGTAGGAAATGCTTTTAAAGACATGTAATCTACTTTAGTTGATATAGTCATCAAAGAGATAGTTTGGTGTGTTAGTGTCACATGCCCAATCACTTAGTTTTGTTGCATGTGCAATGCATTTAAGCGGTTCTCTCTCCTGAAAATTGAGTTTTCAATACGTTAATACTATAGGTTTCGACAACTATCCAATACAGAACTTGTTAAATTTAAAAACTTACATCACCATTCCAAATATCGGGCGCAACATGAGTTTTAAAACGCCTCAATAGTGAAATGTCTGTTGGACAAATAGGAAATGGCGCAGTCAACTCCTCCGATTCATCCTCTTTTTTTATCCTCTTCTTCCTCGTCATCTATTTGGGGATCCTCCTCTACTACGGGAATGATCGACGTCTCTCCCTGTCTACGATGTCTTTCCGAAGCCGTAGAACGTCGTCTATCTGAGGACTTGTAGTATCCATACTTGTGCCAAATAATATTTAGGGACAATTTGTAACCCCCTGATCCTTGATGTACGTATCACAGTATCAGTGCTTGATATTGCGTATAAAATTGATTTGACCTTTCTGCTAGTCAGATTGAGTCGATTTCAATTTCAGGTATCATTTTAGATTTTTCAGAATTTTTTAAAATTTTTCTGGATTATTTTGGAAAATCTCCGTAATCGGTGTCGACCAATACCGATAATCAGCTCTATGATTTTTAATTTGCAAATAGAGTAGAATTTTGAGAATCTGCTTTCACCTTATATCTTCGAATCATATTTTCTATGATACGATATTTTTAAAAAATTTTCTGAATTTATGAAAAATCTGGCCAAACCGGTATCCCCTAATACCGGCGAAACCTTCCAGGATTTTTAATTTGCAAACCATACTGAATTTCTTCAAACAATTTTAATATTATATCTTTGGATAATATTCTCTATTTTATGTAATTTTTCAGAACTGTTCGGTACTAGTCAAAATTTGACCTAATTAAATAATATTTAATAAATTCTTTTATTTCTTTTCTTTCTTTCTTCTTCTCTTTCTCCCATTCTCTGGATTTTTCCCCACCACCTTCCACCACTGCCTTCTCTCTCTCTCTCTCTCTCTTCCCCCCCTAAAACTCTCTCTATCTCTCAATTTCCCCTCTCTCTATCTCTCAATTTCCCCCCTCTATTCCTCTCTCTCATTTTCTCTCTCTCCATCACTCTCTTTATCCGTGTGTGCAGGTCGCTGGCCAGGCCAGCGCCGTGGCCGGCCGGGGATCACCGCGGTTGCTGCCGCGTGCCACCGCCACCCCTTCCCCTCTCCTTCTTCTCCTTTCCTTCTCGCCATCTCTCTGTTCCTCTCTCTCTTCCCCTGGGAGTTCACGCCGGCGGGGCAGACCCACCGCCGGCGAGATATCGCCGCCGGCCAGCCACAGGAGCGCGGCAGCAGCAGTTGCTGCTGTCGCCGCTGTTGTATTTTGATGGGTCCAGGTGGAACCCGAACCCATTAACCTAATTAGTTGGTTTTGAAACCCTATAACCCAATAACCAGCTACCCAAACCCACTAACCCATTTACCCAATATTTTAAGTTAATTGGGTCGGGTTATTGGATCCAAACCCAATCCGTTAAGAGCCTAAACCCGTTCTTAAACCCAATAAGTTAAACTTTCATGAAAGCCCCGGTTAAATTCTATTTGTTGAATTTTTATTCTTATTAATTACATATTAAATCTTTTTATATGGTTTCTAGCTTTCGGGCGATATTAGGAGCATCCGGTGTCCGATCTGAACGATTCTAGAACCGTTGCGATCGTGGGCAAGAGAGCTATCTTCTCATAGCCAGTTTGTGAGTGTTTTCTTTTATAAATTCTATTTTATTGTGTTTAATGAAATTGATTAATTACTTTATTTAATAAATCTTGATTATAAATATTGTTTAATAAAATGTAGTTATGGATCAATCACTGTAATTAAAACATACATGATTATTCCTTAAACATAAGTGATAATATAATCATAATTTATTTTAGTATTATAAATAGATGAAATGTCTAAATATCGAGATTCATAAGTTACTAATTTTCATAAATACATAAGCCAATAAATTGATAATTAAAAATAGATAATTATATATAATAATAATTTTGTGATATGATATAAGTTAACTGACACTTGATTATGTGGTATAGCCACCTTTACCAACCTACTGAAACACTGAGACACTATTCTTATATTTCTGGAACACTGAAATTGCATGTGGATATCTGTTTTACTGAACACTGTTATTGTATATCCTTGTGGATATATCACACATATCATGTATTGCACCGATATTATTATTTTAATCATATCTCACCGTTACACAGATACTATTACATGTGACACCAGTTATGTCTTCTTCATGTTCCATTGATACACGAATACACCAATTAACTGGATACCATTATCATCGTTACTTGGATGCTCTGTACATAGTTATATCATGTTCGTATATTACTGTTACATGGATTCACTGGTATACATGCATGTATTGTTTCTATATTCTTGTCATATGGATCACCATTCATATTACATGTATTATTGTTCCATGTTAATCCTGTATTCCTGTTACATAATTATTTCCCGTTATCGCTATTGATATTCCCGTTACTGGATACGTGAGCTGTTGATATGCGATGTGTGGAACTAAGTGCCACCGGAGCCACTTCTAGAATCCCACATCTATTATTTCTCGTTTCCCGTTATTCTGTTTTATACTATCAACAGAGCTCATGTCCTGTTATCATGTTACATGTACCATGCACTGTACTTATTCTTACTATGTTGTGTACTTGAAATATAATAAAGATAACTTCGGGATGGGGGAGACTTGACGGTTGACTAGATCTTGTCGGGTGGATCCATTGTTAGTCCTATTGCAGGGGACGTGGTAGTGCTGGCTACCGTTTGTATTGTATATAGCTCATTGAGCTTCTTGTTTCTTGCTCCTACCTTAGCGGGTAGCCCTGGTCTCAGCAGCCAGGGGTTCGTTTAAGGCCGTAATCCCAGATATGCACGGGATACACTCACCGGACTAGAGCTTCTCGACCATTGGATTTCCAATTAACATAATAAAATGGTATTAACAATAGTGACGACAGGAATACTTGTTATTTGGTCACTCTCTCGTTTGGATAATGGTACCGTATGCCATGTCCGGATGGGTTCATCTAGAGTGTGGGCTTCAGTATGAACTGCCAGTGGTATGGGACACTGGAAGAGATTGATTAAATTACCAGATGGTACTGATTGTTATTATTGTCTAAATCACATGATATGCTCGACTCATATATATTATTGTCCCTTTATATTTGTTAGTATTCCTGATATGTTATCCACAATCACGTCATCGTATACCTTGTTATACTTTCTTATATTTGTTATACTCCATGTGGTAACACACTATTCATGTACACATATACTATGCATTGCATATATTCTGCTTTATGTATACCTTGCAGTCATTATTACTGTATAGGCACAACACAATAGTATGGTTGTTTGCACACTGCACATCTGCATGTTCATTTATATCACGTCACCGCTATACAACATTATTTATTATATAAAACTGGATACTACTGTAGGCATGACCCAATGATAACATGCTAGGTAGAGATGGTATTAAAATATGATCGTTTTATATTTCTACTGATTCATTCCTATTATATAGTATCACTGATATATAAACATGTATTATATATTATTATTATCGTGCCTGGATTACTATAATACAAATTACTGCTTCCTTCATTTTACCACTCACTAGGTCGCTTCCTGACGACCCTGGGTTTGCGTGCCCAGGTTAGAGATCCGAGATATCGCTGTACCAGATGTCTCCTGAGATTATTTTGAGATCGTCACCCTTTACAACTCATAGGTATCTTTGAGATTTATGCCTGTTATCTTATTTATTCCTATTTCACATCTGTTATGTTCACTGACCCCTTTTGCAGGTATTCTTATACTTATTTATGCTTACCTTATGGTGGATCAGATATAAATATATTCTCTGTACTGAGACTTAGCGTATATACGTGAGAGTATTTCCGCTCTGCGTATATACGTCATCGTAGCGTCTCCGTATCCGTAGGATCGGGACGTTATACAAATAGTTAATTTATAAGAAAATAAGTTTTCACCAAATAGCCCAACGTTACTGAACATGTTTGGTCAAATTAAGCCAAAAAAATTGCCCACTGTTCGGCCGAAACCATAAAAAAATAGAAGTCTGTTCGACACTTACAAGCCGAACTGCCTTGAAACTGTTTGGCTTGCGATGACCGAACAGAGCAGTTATGTTCGGTCATCCCCTACTGAACAATTTATAAACTGCAGTTTTGCCAAACAGAACTCGAACACATTTTGAACCCATTAACCAAAATTTCAATTTTTGGGATATTAATGCAGTGTAAACATCAATTCTTTAACTTATTGATACAATTACAATACTAATTATCGCTAATTATCATACATTTATACAAGAACCCAACAGATCAAGCAATTTCACCAAAAAAATTTTCAAAATTGAATTTTTCTGAATTAGGGAAAAATATTACCTCAAATCCACTGTCTGGGGGCGACGACGATCGTCGTCGTTCACTGTTCACAACCGGCGGGGGGTGGGGAGCAAGCGACGGTTGTCTAGCGGCAAACGATTGGGTCTGAGCGGCGGCGGTGGCAGGAGCATGATGTGTGAGAGAGAGAGAGAGAGAGAGAGAGAGAGAGAGATGGTATTAGAGGGAGATGAAGAGAGAGTAATTTACGGATTTAAAAAATAATTAAAATGTGTTGAGTTAAAAAATATGATAAGAAATACAGGGAGTGCTGTAATCAAATCTTAGAGTGCCTTACTCTAGGGGGGCCTTTCTCATTTTTTTTTTTTGGGTGGCAATAACTCCCCTCCCCTCATCAGGTCTATATGCTATATGAATAATCATTCTAGTTGCTTCCTGCGTTGATTTTAATTTAGAAATGTAAACTTCACCATCAGCATCTTGTGTCAGAACATACAGATAGACTACTGAGTGCTGAGTCTACTGATTACCATGATTCTCTTGTGACAGGTTGGTTTCAAAATGTTCTCAGGAGTCACAGCGACTGTGGCCAACTGGGACTCTGCAGCATTGTCCTCGAAAGATAGTCCCCTTGTAGATTTTGCCACAAGCTTCCTGATATTTGCCAAGGTCTTTACTACTGTAACATACTGAGTGGAGTTGTTAGAGGAGCACTGGAAATGGTTTGTTTTCTCACTTTTGTCATCTGGCTTCCACTGCCTATTTTATAGGCCAAGAAATATGTCATTTTGTATTCTGTTATAGGTGGGGTGACTTGACATTGACCCCAACATGTTGCCTCTTACCTTGAAAGATAAAGGATAGAAGAAAATTCATATATGGAGAGAGAAACTTGTGCCATTCTAAAAGAATTCGACGTCAAATCCTTCTCACTCAAATACAACCATGACATACGAATGAAAGATCCACTCCAATGAAAATGATTTATAATATTTAAAGTAATTAAAAATAAAAAATTATATATTTTGAATACTTTATGCTCACCGATCAAGTTGGCACAAAATAAACGACTGAAATAGTGAGTGAGTTAGTTTAACGGTATAGAATATTTGAAATTTAAAAAAATTAGTGTGTAAGAGTTTTTAAGTGTTTAGATCATCGGATCGAGAACTTGTATATCTAAAACGTAGATCTAAGCAATATGTTATTTTCGACTGTTCATTTTGCGCCTACTTGATGATGGATAAAAAATATTAAAATATACGTTTTTTTTAATTTTTAGTTACTTGAAATAATGTAGGTCAACTTTAATGAAATGGATCTTGCATTCAGATGTCATAGAATTGTATTTGAGTAGAAAAGAATCGACCTCGAATCCTTCTGGAATGACAAAAGTCTACACACACCCCATCTTGATAATTTGTCGAGTCTTTTGATGCATTTGGCAATGCTACGTCTGTGTTGTTTTACTTGCTTTTTAGTAGACCAGAGAATCATGGGGTTGCTTCTTCATCTACGCTCTTTATTAGATAGCAAACCGATGAGGTTTTGCTTACTAATTTGACAATATCTATCATTGTGTTTGCTAAACCAGTTCATTCAATCTTCTCATTTCTTTGTAAGCAGCAAGTTTCTTGATCTTTCTATGAACTTGCATCCTCCTATAACAAGGCAAAGTCTAAGATTTGAATAGTAGGAAACTGATACACTTCACCTTTTTTATTAAAACACAACAAGAAGCAAAGCTGTAGCTCTTGGTTTGGTGTGTGTGAAGTCCTCAAGGAAGCTTTTTGTCCTACAGAACAGGAAGTTAACTGATCATTACAATTTCATTAACAAGCAAATATTATCAAGATTAAATTTAGACAAACACGCGGCTCAAACTCTTTAAAAAAGGGAGCTTCAATTCATGGTCAATGGCAATGGAGCAATAAAACTATCGAAATACTCAAAAACTTATCACCATACAGGCTAAGTCATATATTCAAAAAAGTTTCAACGCAAACATATACATAAAGCTTTGTTTTGGTGCAAGGCAGCCGCGATTAGCCAAATATTCAGTTTGACAGCTCTTAAAAGGGAGTACGACGACAAGTTGCCTTGATATCTAGCAAGAACATGCATCACATTTGGGAGTAACATGTTTACTTGTATCAGTTATTTCAAGCATTATACTTCCTTATCAGTTTGTAGTTCACTATAATCCTTTAATTCCTTGAAGAGCAGAGGTACAGCTAGTTCTTTTCAAACAGGTATTTAGTAATTGCTTCTACCATTTAGTGCAATAAATATACTTTTCTCATTTTTGTACAAAATAAAAATGGAGCATGCAAATTGCCCAAGTGCATGAAACTCCTCAACACTGCAAACTACAGCAATTGCCACTGAAAAAATGAATCTGACAGAATAGGTTGCTCAGAGTTTGATACTTGTGTATTGTGAAGCTCTCCAAATCTTTAAATAGAACACCAACCCACTGCATGTGAAATGGTAGAAAGGAAAATTCTGCAGTATACTCGTGAACATAACAGAAAACCTTTATCCATCTATCCGTCCAGGATCATACAACAACAACAATAACTCCGTCGGTGCACCGTTCACTGCCTGTCCCAAGCCAAGATAAAGGAGGAGGGTTGTGGTAGGCCTGTGACAGCCAACGTAAAATATAGTCACATACTATGAACATGAACCAAGAACATCCAGGATCATATAGAATTTAAATTAACAGCTTATGAATCTCAAACTCTAGCTAATTAGTGCTAATGACTAGCAAGAAAAACGTTACGCAAATGCTAATGACTGGCAAGAAAAACAGTTACGCAATTTAAATATACAGCTTAGATAAAGTACAAACTAAATTTCGACAAGGAAAAAAAAATGAGAAACATTTTGAAGGCTCATTAATGCTAACATTAAGTAGATGATCTGGTACCAAGCAATCAAAAGCAACTTAGGAAATACACTTCAAGAATTAAGCGAAAATGAAAAGAAACTAACACTATTAGAACTTGCACTTTTTACAAAAATGCAAGTATAATTTCTTCCAATTAGGAACACAGGCTTACAGGCATGCCATCATAAGTTCTTTAACCAAAACTATAACAAACTCTGATAATTATTTTAGACATTTTGCGTCCCTTAAAACGGACAAGTTTCAAGTTTCATAAACCAAGTGTGTAACCCAAGTACCTTCCCTAATTGAAATGTAATACAAGTGCTTTGTTTGTTAAAATGAAAATAGAAACAAGACTGGCTTTATAAACTCACTTACTGTAAACAAAAATGAAGAGGGGGTCTTTACTGCTCAATGCAGCAGCCTGAAATTTCTCTCATAATCCTGACAAACTTGAACAGGTCATTAGTTTTGTTCAGATCCTTAATCAACCCAGTGATATCTACGTATGGATCACAGTTCATCTCAGAAATCATCAAACAAACAGTATCAAATAAACTAGATGGAGTGATAATAACTTAAAAGTGCCAGAAGTGTTGATTAAACAGCTTTATGGCTTGAAATGTTTTAGACTTGCAATTGTATCTGTAACCATCAAGCATTACAGTAAATGTGACGCAGGCTGGGAAGCGAATAACGCCAGCTAGATCTTGTTCTAGAACCAACGAACCCTAAAAAGAATTTTCAGGTAGGATAATAATAACTCGAATCCACAAGCAAAGATAACAACTCGAATCTACGAGCAATTGGAGAGAAAATCTCAATTTAATTCATTAACTTGATTAAAAGTTTCAAAAATACAATGGTCTTACATAGGCACAATAAAAAGAAATACGACTCTAATTAGGAAACCTAATTACATGAAAGAAGAATAAAATCAATCGGAAATCAAATCAGACCCAAAAACGAAATCCTATTCAGAAACAAATATGTTGATACGCGCAGATTAGTCAACTTATACTTAGAGTTAGTCGACGACTTATGATTTTAATTAGTCGACTACTCTGTAAACTCCAACTCTGTTAAATAGATTAATCGACTTATGCACAGAGTTAGTCGACTAATGATGTCAACTAGTCGACTTATGATTTGAGTAAGTCAACTATTCTGTGAATTTCAGTTCTCTAATGGATGGCCTAGTAATATGAAGGATTAGTCTAGCTTTTTCTGCTGTCATCTGCTTTGATTTATCAACCACTGGACATTTGGTGCTTGGCCTCCTACATCAGTCCCTCTCTCTTTAAAAGAACTCGTCCTCGAGTTTCAATCTGAATGTAGCTGCTCGATAGAAACTCTTTTAGCTGAGATTCTTCCTCTCCTCAAATACATCATCATAACTTCTTCTTTAATGAGCTTCTCTTGTCTCTTCTTGCAGCTGCTGTCTTGTACTTCTTATTAGATTTCTCCATACAATCAAATCTTTTTTGCATGCAAGAAAGTTCTATAACAAAATTCAGGCTCTCTCTGTTGTGGATCTTATATCAGCTCTTCAATCTTCTCCGTTAGAGCTTTACTATCCTTAGGATACATTCAATAGTGTGGAAGATTAAGTAGACTTTCTTCCGAGATAAGATTAATGTGTTGCGATATATCTTTCATAGGTGATAACCTTTTCGGAAACTCTTCATAAACAACTCTTTTAAACTCCTCCAACATGGGCTTCATCTTCTCAGGAATTTCAACAGATGGAGCGACTTCTTTTTTGACCACCAAAACAAATCTTTACTTTATCTCTTTTGATTCCACTAAAAACTCACCTCGGTCGCACATAGATATGAACTTTGGCTTCTCTTTTTTTGAACTACGATAGGTGAAATAGGCTTCATAACCAAATTATTTTCATCGAGGGATTTTGCTTTGCTGACAGCTGCTCGATGTTTCTAAATGAAAGTAACATATTTTAAAACAGGGTTTATAGCACATATATCTTCGAGTAAGTTCTGTAGTTTACATGTTTTCATATATTCCCTTATATTTTTGAGTTATTTTACAAATATATATGCCTTTCATAACGGAGCTGTGCAAAAAAAAAAAAAAAAATGAATCAATAATATTTTTTTAAGGAATTAAAACATGGTCTGCATACTTTTCACAATATATAAGAGATTTGGAGGATATATATCTAAAAAGAAAGATGCCCCCCCCCCCCCCCCCCACCCCCAAAAAAAAAAAAAAAAAAAAAAAAAGAGTGAACTAGGTTACCTGATCCATGAGTTAAATGGTGTTCAAATCATGTAATTTCTTCATCACAGTTCATGAACACGATAATGGCCTGGATCGTCCATTTAGAAAATGCACAAAAGTACATCAATAATTCAGTATTCCATATCATCCAGTTTACATAGTCGTATTTCATGATCACCGAATCAAAATGAAACAACTCATTTTCCCTGAAAATTGTGATTCTAGAAAGAATGTCATGTACCACCGGATTTCATAACGAAAAACTGAAAACAAACCAGTCAATTTGGAAAAAAAATCAGATGAAAAACATTATATTATTTAATTTAGTTCCGCGCTTACCTGACTCCTTTTCCTTCAATAGATGCAATGAGTCTTCTACTCATAGCACAAGGAGATCAGAACATGTCTTAATAGCGATTTTCTATACATTTTGTTCATAAAAAGGAATAAATGATGTTGTACATTGTGATTGTCGTCGTGCCCCATTTTTAATGCTTATCTTCACATCTTCACATCTGTTTCTGATTCTTGGCATATGTCCGCGAAATAAGGTAAATGCGACCATACACCCACCGCTGACCAGGCTTCAGGACAGATTGCTGCATGGCAAAAAGCAAAAGATTGTGGAAGTGTCAGATATAGACAGGCATTGACCTGCGATTCCCCTTGGGCATTAACGCTATCAACGATTCAACAGAATTCATGAAATTGAAGCTATTGATATTATCCGGTATCATATAGACACCAGGTTCAACAACGTATAAGAGATCAGGTTCAATAGTTGACCCAAGTTTGTATCGCTGTTTACTCTTCCCAAGGATCAAAGGCATCATCACCAGTAAACCCCAATGGCATTTAAGCTGCTAAAACCATGAGGGTATGAAGTATTTAAATCCATAATAACACAAACATTAATAGAGCCCATTTTTAATGTTCCTCCCAGACGTGAAGAATACCAAACATTCAAACATATCTTAAAGCTTAAAATATTGCTCCTTTCCTTTTCTTATCCTCTTTATTTTCCATTTGCTTAACATTCTTGCATCTAAGCAAGGAAGTAAAATCATGCGCAATGCTTCTTGATAGTATAATTCTTACATATAAACAGACGAAGCAAATGCATACCTCCACCTTGGGGCGAAACTCCAAGGCACTCTCACATACATGACACTCGGAATTATGAGGATGTAAGTTAGATTTTTCTGCCTTGACAAATGCAAAGACCTGCAATCATCCTTCATGCTTAGAATAGATGACAAGCTACAAACAAAAACTTGAAATTGTGGAGCCTGTGGCTAAAGAACCTCAACCTCCTCGCCGCAATTTGGGCATGGGCCTTTTAATGCTACCAAGTCATTCCTCCATAGCCCTTGCAGTGCCTGAACTGTGAAACATCAATTGCACATTTAGCAAGTATCAAATAAATCTTAAAATATGAAATAGATCCATAATAGTTTTATATTGTATTCATTAAGAACAATGTTTGTACAGCTGTAACACTAGTACACTATCTGCACATACAAATGTATTGCGTATGGATAAAAATAAAAGAGCAATCAGTCACACAGAATGCACATCTCCAAGTTTGTAAGAAAGCTTTCTTGGAATTCAAATAAATATGCTTAGGTTCGCAGGCCAAATGAAGGCACAAGCTCTACATAAGTTCCCATGACAGCGTCATAGCTTTTTCTTTTTTCTTTTTTCTTTTTATGTTTGTTTTGGGTTTTTTTTTTTGGTTGGGGGAGCGATGAAGAGAAGTTTGAATTACAGATGAAATCTCAGCTTAATGTCTGGAATAAATTTTGACTGCCTAACATAAATTTGTTTCTACAGTAACCAGAATAGAGAAAATATTTTAGAAAGAGAGCAATAAAAGTATGGCATATGATTCAACGTGAGCAGGGGGGGCAAGTCTCCCAGAGACATAAATTCCCTTGGATTGTTGATGACTATGGGGGTATACAACAAAGGAGCTTTACTTGGCAGTTTTCCCTCTCCGTAAAAGGTTCCAACCTGTTGGTGATCATAAAAAATTATCAAGAGATTTCTACACACATTAAGCATAAGTTCTAAACTAGGCTATCTAGGTTCCAGCAGTAGATTTGAATTGCCTTCGATTATTTCGTCACACAAAAATTTAAGGCTTTGTCATCACTCTCATGATCCTTATCGCTATGAAAAAGTAAAGGTACACCTCGTATACCTAAACAAAAATATTCAACTATGTCTTTGGAACAAATATTTGATACACCACTAGTTTGGGATTGAAAAATATATCATCGAGAAACCTGACAATTCTTTAAACTCACTTCCTTCCATGCAAACTCATCAACCCTTGGCCTTGTATAATTCTCAGAGCTCTAGCACCTAGTGTTTCAAACTGCAGGTGTTTAAACTTGAAATGCACAGTATTTGTAATATTATAAATATACTCCTGACATTTTGCGGAAAGAGTAGTACAAAAGTCAACCTTCTTTCCTAGTCATTCATCTAGTAACTTGACTTAGCAGATCCAACATATTCAACATGGACAATAGGATCATCATCCATAGTCTTCCCCATCAAAATGGGATCGGCTAAAGAGCGCAAAATTCTTAGTCGGCAAAGCTTGACAAAAGAAATGAATGTGGTCTTACTATCAGCAATCTGTGTCAACTGTCAATGAATTGGCACGAAATTCCTGGCCAAGGCAACTACAATACTTCCTATATCGTTCCTCATCTTACCCTTATAGCACAAGACTTCATTTCATGAAAAGTTATCCCCAAAAAAAATTCAAGATAGAATTATATTTGAACTAGGAAAATCCTATGTCCTTTCACTGAAGGCATTAGTTTAAGAAGCCTGTGAATGCAGATTTAAAAAATATCTTCAAACACAGTAATTGTGTCCTTGTCTTAAATGGACAGTGGGAAGCTTCCTTGGTTCACTACTTTGAGATCGCACACATACAAGAGCAAACTACTACATACAAGGAATTCATCCATTAATTAATTAGGAAACGAGGAAATAATCTTGAACAGTCATAATTAATTTACATGAAAACTGAAACAAATTGCTCCATAAATCCAATCATCCAACTAAATCTGCACGGTGCTAGTCGGATCACAACTCGGAAGCACTAACACAATCTTGAACAATCAGCGTTAATTTTACATGAAAAACTAAAACAAATTGCTCCATAAATCCAATCATCCAACTAAATCTGCAGGGTGCTAGTCGGATCACAACTTGGAAGCAGTAACACAGTCAAATAAAAGGCTCATTGGACAAGTGTGAAATTTTTTCCAAATAAATAGTCAAAAATTAGAAGAAATACAGAAAATACTAAGCTTCACATGCACTAATTACTATTAAAATACTAAGCGAACTAGTTATGAATTTTTTCAGTAATTTTCAACAGAACACTTTTTCCCATACGTTTAGTAAGACATTAAATTTCCGATCTGTGTGGATAGAAGAAAATATCTTACCAGAAGCAGAGGCAACAGGGTAACCAACCAAATATCCTAGTCCAATGAACAGAACAACATTTAGCATCACAATCATGTCAAATGGAGATCTCCCACTAGGAAAGAAAAATCCCGAGCGGATAGCATCATTAAGAGCTTGACCAACAACATAAATGACAGGCACCATAATGGCAGAAGATCCAAAAATAAGCAGTAAGATCCACACACTTGCTAATGCAACAACTTGTGAGGGGTCTTCCTGCCCTACACCCAAAACATATCGAAACCTCAAACAAGTAGAAAACAAGAGTTTCTAGAATTAAAGCTATGTGCCGTAATCATGGTACTCATGAACAGAGAAAGAAAAATACCTCAGCATCTGCATATGTGGATTGCCGTTTGGGACTACAACGGGGATACTTTACAACAGATTTTGAACCATAAAGGCGTAGTTTTAACTGTTACATACAAGTTTATGAAGTTTTCAATAAAAGAACAATGCATCTATGAGAAGCAAAGAAAAGAAATGTAATGAATTACCTCAACTTTATCAAACATATCATCAACAATTAAGGGCTTGCCATTGTAATAGGAATATCGGGCCTGCAGCAACGAGAAAACATAGTTGCGTGCTAATTTGCCCAACCATATGTATTCTAGTAGTAGTATAGGGATCAAAAAATTGAATAGAACTATTCAAATACTAGAATGCATCTTGAACATATCAACAATGCACCAGACAAGTATTTTGAGACTAAGAAGTGAGAATCTAGTGCATGTTTACAATTATATTTGATTTTTATACACATTTATATAATTTATTCACTTTCTTAATGAAGAATTATGAATATTCTGATACCTACCAATTCATATAACTTGGGAAAATTTGTGTTACTTGGGTTCTTGTGCTTTTTTTTAAAACCATTGTGGCCTCATGTCAATTATAAATAACATTGACTCACATACACATAAGCTTTATTAATTGTTGTATACATAAAATACCGGGTATCATGGATTTACAAACTTTGATGTAGCCTCGTGTACGTGTTTATTGTATTTGTATTCCGAATCATCCGTACCAGTACAATATAGGTAACTACAAGTTCATAGCAAGAACACAACTCTAGTTGCCTACTTGCACACTCTATCCTGCTCATGAACCACCTTGACTACCCTTTATCAGGAGCAAACACACAGTCCTTGAGGTGCACAACCTTTCTTCACAATCAATAGATCCTTCCCTCCAAATCCCAGCCCCGAATCACTCCAATCTGAAGAGAGCAATCCCTATTGACCAGACTACATCGGCCTCCATCCTTAACTTCCTCCAACTCCAATAAAACCAACATGCTATTATTCCCATAATGAGGCATCCCATTGTCCTTGAAAAACCAGCATCTGCTCAATATCTTCAATCACTCATCTTGCTAGACCCTTGGTTGGTTGGAATGGTATCTTGATAGTCATCAACCAAAAACTGATTTTTCGTCCATATAAGTTATAGATGCTCTATCCACAAATCTCAACCATTATTTATTTATTATCACTTTTCAAATTGTACATCTTGCAAATTTCATACTTTCTAGGTACAACTCATCCGTATCTTTAAGCTTGTTACAACTAGCAAACAAACTGCTTTATTTGTAACTAACAAAAAAAAAAAAAAAAAAAAAACCCTCCTTTATGAACCTAGAACTAAAAGAAACACAACCAACAAAATTCTCTAAACAAAACCAAGCTAAAAATAAACAATCAGAAAATTTGACCGATACCCATCAGTAAGAGGCAAGCAATCATTACAAAACGAGCATCAAAATCCAATCTTTAGGACCCGCTGGTAGAGAGCTTCGAGCATCTCCTTGCTTGCAGTCTCAATAGGGCCGACGAAGAGGCACGATGGACCCTCCGCCACCGCGCGCTGCCGGCCGCCGCGGCGGCGCTCGCGGGGATCAGGCCTGGCACGTGCGAGGAAGGGCCGGGCGTGGGGCGCGTGCGAGGGGGCCGCAGAAGAGGGGGGCAAGCGCCGCCCGAATGTTCGGTTGCAGCCACGAAAAGTGATCGCGGACTTTAAAAATATCAAATAAGATGGAGAGGACAGGGCTCAAACGGGTCGGGTTCAGAACCCAAATAAGCCGGAGTGTGGTTAGGGCCGGGGTTTATTTCAGTTAACCTTTATTTTTTCCCCTTTAATCCTGCTTTTAAGTGCTTAATCACGAGTCTTAAACCCTTGCCGACAGAGGTTCAAAGGGTTTCCCTTCAGCCCTCTCACACAAAGAAAGAGAAAACAAGAAAAAAGAGATGGAAAAAATTAGAAAAAAAGAAAGGAGAAGAAAATGGCTCTGTCTCTTCTTACTCCAACCTCCCATCGCTTTAGCGCCGAGTGTAATTTTCCATATTGTCGCCATTATCGTCCTTGCTCTCACTGCTCTCAGGTAACCAAAAATAGCTATGATTTTTTTCATCTTAATTCCTGCAATATTTCATTTTGTGGATGCCCATTAGCTTTGAATTAGTGTTCTGTTGTCCGATTCAGCATTTTCCTTGATTTTTTTGGGGAGTGTTTGCTGCTTTTGTTAGAGTTTGCGTTTGATCACAGTTTGAAACCTGAATAGATAAATAGAAAGATTGGGCTATTTGTGACCAGTCCTTTTATTCTTAGCTCTGAAATTATAAAAATGTTGCTGTATATGCTATTGATATGTCTTTAATGTTAGGATTATTAATTATAGATGTGGGCTTGTCACATGCATTCTTAATTTGTTGAGATCTTTGGAAGGAAAGAGGTTCAGTTAGTAAATATTAAAATTGTTATGATAATGTGTTATACGTAGAAAGTGTTGTGTTTTACAGAGGTTACAGATCAAAATTTTACTATCTTATGTAAATGGGTAGACACCATAGGGCTAATCTGGTGAGTTCCTAAGAAATTTGGAAGACTAACTTTATATTTTGATTGGGGATTATATAGAAGGATCTAGTTTTATGTCATAATATTGTCAATCATCGTATGGGCTGTACATGTCGTGGAGTGAGGCAATTGTCTATGGTAATTATGATATAATATTAACGTACTTCATATGTCGTGTTCTTCAATTAAACACGTGAGTTTGTAGCAAGTTTTGTCTACAGCGGTCAGAAAATCTTGATCTGATACAATGATGATTTGAACTTGGCGCTTTTGTGGACCTAAATATGATGAGTGGAGCTTCATAGTTTGCCAAAATCTATATTTTCTGATGGCGACAAAGAAGAACTTTTAGATTGCCATAAATCTGAGTTCAAAATTGTATATTCCTTGCACTTATTTCACTACTAATACAAATGACTTATGGTACAAGGTCCTAACTGATACAAGGATATAAATTTTCATCAGGATCCACTCTAAATTAGGCGCGTGTGATTGGAGATAATTTCTGAACTTGCAGTTTTCCACAAAGATATCACCTTTTTCCCTTTATTTCCCCTTTGGTGTTACACATAAGTTTATTATACATTAATTTAGCCCATTCCTCAAATGATGACAATTTCAAAGGAAGGATCATGTTTTATATAGTATTCCCGGGATTTATCAGTTAGTAATTAATATGATGAGGACATCACACCAGTTGCCAGTTGTCTTTTTATGCCTTAGTTTATTTTGAGATGTGTTTTGTTTATCTTTCTTTTAGTACCACATCGGTTATATCCGAGAAGTTCACCTTGTAAGAGCCTATATAAAGAGACTTAACTCAATAAATAAGTAGACAATGATTAAATAAAACTTTTCCAGTTAAAATTTCAGAGCTCTTGGGTTCTTGAGATTGGGGTGTGAAGCCCGTGGTGTAAGGGGTGTGAAGCCCGCGTAAGGGGTGCGAAGCCCAACGTTATCTGGTTATTTCTCCAACCCTATTCTCTCTTTTCATTTTATTTCTTGTAAAGCCCTAGTTTTCTTTTTATTTGTATTCGAAGGTGATTGCGATCCTGTATCACATCAATTTGGTCCCAATCCCCTTCGAATTTCTTCTCGTCCCCAAATCCTAAATCTAGATCTAGATCTATTTTGCAAAAAAAATCGATTATTGTTAGATCTAGATTTAGATTTAGATCTATTTAGATCCACTTTGAAAAAAAAAGAAAGAAAAACAGAAAAAAAAACAGAAAAAAATAGAAAAAAAGAAAAGAGAAAAAAAAGAAAACAGAACAAAAAAACAGAAAACAGAAAAAAAAGAAAACAGAAAAAAAAAGCAGAACAGAAAAAAAAGAAAAACTTTACTGTTCACAGTGAACAGTAATCGACCGATTACTGTTCACAGTGAACAGTAATCCCTCTGTTACTGTTCACGTGAACAGTAACCTTCAGGTTACTGTTCATGTCCCCCCAAGCCCCAACATTCATCCATTCTGAGCTCGTTTCAAGCTCGATTCGAGCCATTTTCGAAGCAGCGGATTCGTAGAGAGCAACACTATACATCTACAGCCTTCATATTCTAGTTCAAGTTTCGGTCGTCTGTCAGATTCAGCTCAGCATATTAGCGCACCACAGTTCAGAGCTTGTTTCTGTCCCGATTAGCGTCCGATTTGCTCCATTCTCGAGGTGATATCTTAACTTGACCTGAATCGTTAACTGTTAGATTACTTGCAACTACTATATGGATTGCTATCATTTGTTGGTTGAATTGTTATTTGTTTTGATCTAGTGGTTGCATTAGCATTTATCGCTTTTTCATCATTTTAGGAATGCTTTTTCTTTACATTTAGAAATTAAACTTTAGGGTATTTTTGTTAGTGCATACATTTAGTTTAATTAACTTTAGGGTTCTCCACTGCATCTGCTTGTTTGCTTGAGTCATCATGACTAGTCAGCAGTATAGGGACCCCCACTTAGACCAGCTACACAAACTCCATCAGGATCATATGTCCGTTCATGATTTTATTGCGATGTTTAAGGACTTAACCCATCGCAGTAACGTGAGAGAGCACCCTTCTGAGACTCTAACTAGGTTTGTTTGGGGTTTACGACCTAAAATAAAACATGCTATAATTACTGGCCCTTATGACTTAGACACTGTTGAAGATGCCTTTGATGTTGCATTAAAGTTGGACTTTACTTTCAAAACGCTAGTCAATGCTAAGGCTAAGTGTTATAAATGTGAGGGATATAGACATTATGATTATCAGTGTCTTTCAGAGAGTCAACATGTTAGAATTGTGTCTAGTGATGAAGTTGACGTCTCGAAGGTTATTGAGGAAGTCCATGTTCCTCCCAAGACTGTTAGTATAGACAAAACAGTTGGTGCCGACACACTGGTTATTGATGAAATTCGCATGTCTAATAGTGTCAGTGATGACGTGAATGAGATAGTTAAGACTACTACATTGCATTTTCCTGTTGCATACATTGATGATATCACTAGACCGATAACAATTTACAATGATACTCACAAATTTGCTACGTACCCATATAGTACTTTGCAGGAATTTACAGTTGATAATAAGGTGATGGTTACGAGTCACCCTGAGGCCACGAGAAAGTTGCGCGCTTGGTGTAAAGATTTCGATAGGACTCTAAAGAGGATTGCTTCCATTGCTTACGAGTTGGATAACTCGTGGATCTTAGTATCAGCTCTATCTTCAGCAAGGATGATGCGCTTCGCTCTACTCTCTGTGGCTTGATCGCGCTGCTATCTTCCACAGCCGATCCGTCATGGAGACCATCTCCTCCTCCGCCACCATGGTCCCGACATGATGTACCCATGCTACTGCCACGACCACCACCTTGGCCCGACTGAGACACTTCGTGAGGACCCTCCCTCGACAGGGTCGAGTTTCTCCCACCCCGGGGGAAATGATGAGGACATCACACCAGTTGCCAGTTGTCTTTTTATGTCTTAGTTTATTTTGAGATATGTTTTGTTTATCTTTCTTTTAGTACCACATCGGTTATATCCGAGAAGTTCACCTTATAAGAGCCTATATAAAGAGGCTTAACTCAATGAATAAGTAGACAATGATTAAATAAAACTTTTTCAGTTAAAATTTCAGAGCTCTTGGGTTCTTGAGATTGGGGTGTGAAGCCCATGGTGTAAGGGGTGTGAAGCCCGCGTAAAGGGTGTGAAGCCCAAAGTTATCTGATTATTTCTCCAACCCTATTCTCTCTTTTCATTTTATTTCTTGTAAAGCCCTAGTTTTCTTTTTTATTTGTATTCGAAGGTGATTGCGATCCTGTATTACATCATAATAGTTAATTAACTACTAAATGTACGTGTAATTATGATAACTATATCTCTTGAAGTAATTCCTTTGGTACCTCAATATAAGTGGAAGAAATAGATCAAACTTTATTCATGTGCCTGTTTTAGAAGTTACTTAATGGACTTCTAATGTTTGTCCTCAACATGGAAGTAATGCCTTGGAAGAGATAGAGCATCAAAATAGACAGCATTAGGTCCTTAATGATCAATTTACTAATATTCAACTCACTTCGAGAGCTTCTTCCTCTGCCCATTTACCAAAGTATTCTTGGTAAAGAAATCTACATGGCAAGGGCACGTAATGTTCAGCCTGAGATGGGCTTGAAACAACTTTGACACCTTTTTTGTGTCAAAACAAATAAGAACCTGAAATCATCATTATTTGAGTTTCTTTAGGCTCTTCTAGCTTACTATGTTGTCAAAGTGCCCATAACTGATAAGTTTTGCTGAAGTATTTGTGACTGGAGGGAATAATGACACTAGTTAAAGATCCCTCTATGTGTTGATGAGGTGGAAATACTATGAATGTGTAGGGAAAACCTTTGCAATCCGGTCCCTGCCAAAACTAACTGACTAACAAGCTTTAAGGGGAACTGGACTGTATGATGATTTGGATTCTGACAAGGAAGGATGCTTGGGCTCAGTTGACAAAACCTGAAACATGAAACAGAAGTTTACAGGGGAAAAAATTGGCATATTCTATTTTTCGACTTCTGGTTCATTCGACGTTCTAAACAGTTATATACTCGGATAACAAAACAGAATTCTATATCTAGGCTTATTTAGAGTGTTGGAACTTATATTTTGAGTACTTGAGACATCGGATGGAGGGGGAACCTTTAATCCAGATCATTGGATTTTTGTAGGATGAATTGTGTGGATACTCATTTTGTTACTTGTTAATGGTCCATCACTTCATCTACATGTGTGCATCTGCATTTATATGCTGTTCGTGCAGTTTGTCAATTCCTTGAACTGAATTCCTCGAGTTCAGTTTCGGATGTCACAAACTAAAGCTAACACTTGCACTTTGAGTGTGTGTGTGTGTGTGTGTGTGTGTGTTTGTTTTGGAAACCTAGACACTTATTAGTGTGTGGCTGGCTTTAAGAAACAGACCGGGTATCTACAAAGGCAAGAGGTAATATGAATCATTTATGTATAATCAGACAAATTATCTTTTACTTGCGCATAATTGACGTTCTAAAAGCATGACATTATATTCAACTTCTTTATGTGCGCATTTTACTTATAACATACCTCTAGTGACATAGTTTACGAGGCTATCCAAGTAACCACTGTATTTAGTTAGTTTTCTAGAAAATATCCTTTTCTGATGGTTTTCTAATTACTTGTCTTTTTGTTGGTTCACAATCTAGACATTTAGCAGAAGCTTAACAAAGAAAGGTATTCATGCATGACACAACTTATGATGCAATACTTGGCTGATCACTCATGTTTTCTATTTATTGTTGTCTCTTCCATTATTTTCTTATAACCTTTTCTCTTCCATTATTTTCTTATAACCTTTTTCTTTCTAGAATTCTAGTACTGATCTTCATGTGTTGTCCTTCCAAGAGCCAGGATTTTTCCTTTTTTTCTTTATTTCTTTCTTAGTTTCTTTTCTTCTTTTTTTTTTTTTTTTTTTTTTTTGAATGAAGTATTGAATCTTATATATTCTTGTAAATCTTAATGGCTTATCCAACCATATAGGCATCATTATATATGCTATCATTTATTCTCTTAGTTTCTGATAATGACTAGGATATTCCCTAATTTTGGCGGATAGTTTCTTTTTTTTTCCCCTAAATATTATTCAAGTTGTACTTGTAATTTGGCTCCTGATTATTTAAACATAGGAGTGGAAACACTTGCAACTTTCATAGTAGGACAAGATGTCACTTAAAGATTGCAATTCTTTTTGCTGGCTATGTTCTGATTCCCATGCTATATTTCCTGAGTTTCTTCAAATTTTGATGATTGCATTCTTCAGAATATGAACTCGCCCTTCAAATTAATTATTTTAGAATCTGATCTCAACTGGTGGTTGTCGACGGTTCGCTCCTCCCATGGAACAGTTGGGCCTGCAACGACAGTCACCACCACCCCAATCCCTGCTCCTGCACCGCAGCAAGTGTGTGGAGCTCCCTTCTATCCACCTGTGGCCAGAACAAGTGTGATCCTCTCCCCTTAGCAGAAGCAAGCACTACAGCTCAGGGCCTTCTGGGGCTGCCAGAAGGCTGAGATAGAGCAGCTGGAAGAAGTCAAGAACCACAGCCTGCCTCTTGCCAGGATCAAGAAGATCATTAAAGCAGATGAAGATGTGAAGATGATCACAAGGGAATCCCTTGTGTTCTCCTGCGCATCTGAGATGTTCATTCTGGAGATGATGATGAGGGCCTGGAACAACACTGTGGAGCAGAAGCGCAGGACTCTTCAAAAGTCTGACGTTGCTGCAGCGATCGCTCAGACTAATATTTTCGACTTCCTGGATGGTATCGTCTCCAGGGACGATAACAAGGAGGATGCAAAGGCTGAACCTGCATTCCCTTACCGCTTCTTCCCACCTCGGCCCCAGGGTGCAGTTGCAGGCACAGCGCTGATGATGCTGTTGGACGAGGCTGTGGAACGCTATGGCATGGGAGCAGCAGCAGTTCGCTGACCAGAGCGGTGGCTCAAGGGTTCAAGGTGGCTTCAAGCCTGATGAATAAGAGGAGAATGCATGTTTTGTGTGTGTTGGTTTTATGCAAGTTGTTGTAAAAGGAGTAACTTTGGCCTTCAGCTTATTTGCCATTGTCTTGTCTTAGTTTTTCAAAGTCCAGTTGCTTGAGAAGCTGTTGGACTAAGGTAAGTTTTGGCCCCCATTGTCTTCATTTCAAGTGTCAAGGGGGTTACAAGTTACTATGTTGTACCAAGAAGTTGAAATCAGTAAAATTTAGTAACTTTGTGTTGCATTAAGAAGTTGTGAGTTGGTAATTAGTACTGGTTTATATTTCAGCTGCCCTTGATGTGAGCTATACATATACAGTCTTTCATGATTATTTCAGATAGAAGGTTAACCTTTGATGTAACATTCCCAGTTTAATCACCTGAATTATCCACTAATCACAGATCATCATTTCACAAACCAGAAATTAAGATATAAAGCAAGATTTAATTAATCAGGGTGTTACAATTGACAAGAGGAAGTTTGATAGTTGTTCCCAGTATTGTGATGGTGTGTAATTTTATGAGGAGAGTACTTTCTTCTTTTGCTTTCCTATCATGTGATTTGTTAGTGATTAATGAGCAAAAGGGAATTTGGCTCTTTGATGGTGATATGACTATGAGAGAAGGTTACCAATGCTGCTTCTTTGTCTGATAAATAATACAAGGGAATGGTAATTGCTTTCTGGATCGAGATTTTCATTGTTGTCTCTTGTTCCTCAATTTTGCCATGACCACTGCACATAACATGTGGAGTCCAATTTTGCCATCACTATCATTTCCCTTCTCCATTCAAAATAACCAGTTGGGTGTTCCTCCATAGAATTCTACACAACAGAAAAGACCAAGAATCCAACCTCTAGTTCCAACATTCATGGTGCTATCAACAAAACAACAACCACTAGTTCTTATCATCATAATTTTCTTTCCCAAGTTTGATGTACCATGAACAATTTCAGCTTAGAAACTGCAACAATGTTCTTTTGTTTTCTTCATAAAAAATTTCCCCTGAGCATATCTGTAATACCCTTATTTTGTAATACATGAGTTTATAATAACGATAGTATTTTAATACGTATATATGTATTTTGTATTATGAGGTGTATTATTAATAATATTATCTAGATAAATTTGTATGTGGTTATGAACTTGGCTATCTCTCTTTCCTTTCATTCTCATTCATTCTATTTTCATCTTACTGTTTTTCTCTTTCCCCAAGACCAACACCCGTTACTTTTTTACCCATTTGGATCCGACCCCAACCCGCTACCCGCTAACCCGAAACCCATTACCCAATATCTTAATCTCAACAACTAAATCCTATCTTAACCAACTAAATCATATCCTAACAACCAAATCCAAATCAAATCCTATATCCTACAAATCCTAACTACTTGATCTAAATCCTAACAAAATCCCCAAACTAATCATATCTCTTAATCAAATTCTAAACCTAATCTCTTCCCCTAAACCTAAACCTAAAACTAATCTCCTTTCACAGCCGCCAACACCCTCCTTCAGGCCGCAACCCCCCAGCCTTGGCCGGATCCCCTCCACGGCAACAGCCTACGGCCACCACCACCAGCACAGCCGCCTCCTCCCCCTTGCAGACCAGGCCGCCCGCACCCCCATCCAGCTGCCGCGCCCCTCCGGCAGACCCCCAGGCTGTCCCTTGCCTCCAGCCACGGCTTCTCCAGCAGCTCCTCCCCTTCCCTTGCTGCGCTCCACAGCCGGACAGCAGCCCAACAGCCGCGCAAGCCCTATTCTGCGGAGCCAGACCAGCAGCACTGCAGCCAGCCCATGGCGCCTCCTCTCCGCTGGCGTGCACCCCTGGCATCCCTGCTCCTTGCCGCAGTTCTGCACCATCGCAACCAGCAGGGCGCAGCAGCCCCTGTTGGCCGGATCCCCTCTCTCCGGCGATCTCCGACGAGCCTTCGACCTCTCCGACGAACCCGCACAAGGCCGAGCCTCTTCCCTTGCTGTGAGTGTTTCTTCTCCTTCTCTGTAAAATATGTTACATTAAGCGTTGGATAGGGTGTTGACGTTAATGTATCTTATGTAGTTATAAAATATATTGGTGTTAGTTTAATGTGTGTTCTCATTTTGTGTGTTGTGCTAACATGCCCGTGTGAGTGATGTCATGGTCATATATATAACTTTTTGTTTCTCTAAGGCCTCTTTCTACCTTCTTCAACTCTGAATAAAAGTTAAATTTATTAGGAGCAGTCTAATTTCTAATTAATATCTTAACTTTCATCTGTAAGGTTCCATCTAGTGTTATAAGTTGAAGTACTTGATGAAGGTCTAGCGAGTCAGATTCTTAGACCTAGACTCTCAGACCATTAGACATAAACATTTCAATATTTAGGCAAAGTTCATATTAATGAAATTAAATGTGGTTATATCTACCATACTCTGAATCCGTCTCCTTTGTGCCATGTTCCACCCCAGCCGTTTTTCCTTTAATTCATCTTGTTTCTTTATACAATTTATACTTGTTCCTCCTGTGCCATAGATATGTGGTGTTATAGTTATTATTGGTTTTAAATTTTAGATCTTTAGCATAATGCAGTTTATTCCTCATAGAATGTTGTTGTAGATGACGCAATATTTTCCGATAAACGTCATAAATGTTTAGTAGCTATGTTATAGATTCAATTATTTATTTGAATGTACTCAACCTTCGCATCCATAAACTTATAATTGAAGTAATTGAAGTATACTTGGTTAACCATGATGATTATGTTTGTGTTTTACATGAAGTGTATTAATGAATGCTTTGGGTGTTTGGTTGTATGTGTTTTGGTTGTGTGTGGGAGACACCTCCTCCGAGCCATTTTCCGGCTCTCCGTGGACCGCCGTGGATCACCGTCGACAAGAGCAAACGCACCCTCGCCCCCGTTGGGAATCCCCCTTGATGTGAGTGTACTCTCCCTCCCTCTTTCTATTTCTCTCGTTATAATGTACATTCGATTAAGATGTATTCTAATGCGTGTATAAACGTAATGTAGAACCTATATGTTATGGGTGAAGTGTGCATGAGAGAAGCAGCGAGTGCATTTGATAGATTGGGAACGTGTGATAGTGTATTTCAGTATCAGGTTTGCAGACTGTTAGTCGACTTGCCCATGGTGTTAGTCGACTAATACCCTTATTAGTCGACTAACTATAGACCTGTAGTCGACTAGGCCCCCCTCCAGAATAGTTATGCACTTTCTGTTTACTGACTGGAACTCACCCTAGTCGACTTGACCTTTTGTTGTAGTCGACTAATAGCACAATCAGTCGACTTATAATATCCTTAGTCGACTAGTTGAGTGTCCTGGAAGCTGTGTAGTCTCTGTGCTGATCTATACTTATATGTTAGTCGACTTGCCTTCCTACTTAGTCGATTAGTACCCTTTATAGTCGACTTAGTCTACCTGTTAGTCGACTAACTCTCAACATAGTCGACTTACTCCACCCCTAGTCGACTAATTCTAGCCTGACTGTTGTTCCTAGCTTTCTTCTGGACTTCATGTTTCGACACCATGATATTAGTGTTCTTGATAGCTTTTACTAGTTGTTTAATATCCTGGATTCGGAGTTGGTTGCTAGGAGTGTTGGACATGATTTGGGTTGATCTTGGTTGTAGTTGGATGAACATGAGTTTGAGGAATATGTGTTGATGGAATTGACCGACTTGATAGATCTTAGAAACATGTATCTAATACATCACTGAGTTTTGGTATTATGATTAACCTTAATCGAAGTGAGAATTTGTGAAGACCTGGGGATCGAAGTTATTGATATGATGAGAAATAAGTGCATCTATGAGAGGTTAGAAGTTCATATTATGTGTATAGTGTTAATTGTCTGATATTCCGACCATCACTTTTTGGATATTAAGGACAAGTAAGTGTGATATTATTTTATCGATGATTTGACTGATTCTATATGGGATTGTATTGTGAGGGATCAGTGTCCAGACATTTTACTATATTAATTCTTATTACTGAAAGTTACTGGGAAATGATTGTTGACTGTAACACCTTTTACAGTTTTATTGTTCATCGTATACACGGTTACTATTACTGTTCACTGTTACTGATATTGTTCACCGTGTATACGATTACTGTACTGATATTGTTACCGTCACCGTATCATCCCAGCAATTGAAATGGCATAGATATTGATTGTTATTAATGGCACTACCTAACTGACTGTACACCTGGCACCTTTCACGGGACCTTGGTATGACTATATTACTGCTACCTGACATCTAGTATTTCTGTACCCTGGACTCCTGTGCCTCCTGTACTCATGTCCCCTGCACTGTTACCCTGTTAATAGCACAGTCAGACCGGCGTCCGGCGGACCATGCCGCCTGGTGTCAGGATGACGAGGATGTATCGCACAATCGTGCTAGCGTCCGGTGGATCCTGAATGGAACTAAGTGCCACATGGAACAAAGTGCCACACCATACACATGGTGGGGGCCACCTCTTGAATCCGTGGGGGCCACCTCTAGAATCCATTCCCCTCAGAGCAAAGTGCCACACCACACACGTGGTGGAGGCCACCTCTTGAATCTGTGGAGGCCATCTCTTGAATCTGTAGGGCTATCTCCTGATTGTGCCACCTGGTGTTAGCGTGATAAACATTCTCAGTGCATATTAACACCCACACGTACTTGTATGCTGATAACACTTTGACCTTATGTTATTTGGTCTCTTCCCTATCCGAACAATGATACCCGCATATCGGAGTTCGGATGAGTTCTACTGGAAGTGCGGGCTCCAGTGTGAACTGTCGGTGTTGTGGGACGCCGGTGAGAAAGGGACAAAGATAACAAAGAACACTACTGATTGTTATTGAATGGTTTGAATGAAACACATTGTGTTATGCCCTGAATTGATATTCTGCTGCCTTATGACATATGGCTATACACATGATTGTAACCAGGACCAGATTGTATCCCAGATTAGTGACATGAGATAGGTTACACATCTTGACATCAGTTGCTTGCTCACAGTTGTGATAGTCGTCTTATGTCTTTATTCATGTTGTTATCCGTTATACTACAGTTCAGTTATTTATCTTGTTATTCAGTTTCTTATATCTACAGTTGTTCTTATTATTATTTATGCACACGTTTTACATGCACGAGCTTTTTCCTTTACACACACTCACCAGGTCGCTTTCTGACGACCCTGGATTTGCACGTCCAGATATTAGACGCTTGTTCTATTGTGCAGGTGTTCGATGAGACGGTACATATTGCGAGGAGCTTGGGTCCTCTCCCTCTGATTCTGGTATTCTTACCTCTTTTATTCCTGTTCCTATATTTTTCTTGATTCATGCATATCAGATTCACTCTCTATTCCAGTGCTTTTTATATGATATCATGCGTGGATGTTTATATGAGATATTGCAGTGATTATTGATTAATCTTGGTTTAGATTTATATCTTGTCTAGGTTACTTTAGGCTTAGCGTGTATACGTGAGGTATTTTCCTCGCGTATATACGTCGCCGACTCTCGTCGCGACTCCGTTTCCGCGTATTTTGGGAAGCGGGGCGTGACAATATCTGAAAATTGAAAGGAAAGGCAGAGGCAAGAAAGGCAATGAAAGATGAGATGCAAACATGTTTCAATTGAATCATCACTGTACTACTACTATACATAGAAAATCTGCCCAACATTCAACAAACTCTCATGAGGAAGATTAAAGACCACCACTGTTCTCTCTGCAAATCCTACGAAGAAAAGCATACACATAATCGATGGTGATCCTCTGAATGAGCCCAGAATCCCTACGAGCCCTCACGATGGTGTTACCGAGAATGTGCACCACCCCTGCATCTCTGCACCGGTTCAAGAACTCCACCTCGTCCCCCTCCATCCCTCCGCCACTGCAGTTGCGTGCAGGCACAATTGAATCCAATGATGAGCCGTTGTAGGTGAATTCCTGAGTCAGAGTAGCTTTCCATCATACCCTCAACCTGGACAAAAACAAAATGCTAGCATCTTCTCAAAGTCATCATCTTTCTGGTGTACATCCTTGTAGCCACCCTTGCAACACAACAGAATATATGGAAGTTCTTGGGCCAATTCTTCTCACAAGGATGCGTTACTTCTATAGAAACTGTGTACACTGGGAGGTACTTCACACAGACGAAGGCGACAACAGAGTGGATAGCCGGGAGGTTGGTGATGAGTGGAGCTCAGTGTAAACGAAACCGATGCCAGGAACACGAACCAACCCAAGACCAGGGCCTAAGCCAAGGATCCAGGCCACTGAGACACGGCCGTGAACCTCGAACTCATAGCACTTGACAGTCCCATAGTGCCATACACACATTATGACAAGGAAGGTGCCAGCAATGACGAGGGGAACCCACGCCGCCCTGGTCAATTTTGAAGAGGACTGCAGAGAAGTAGGGTTACCCTCCCTGGTCAATTTTGAAGAGAACTGCAGAGAAGTAGGTGAGCTCCAAGGAGGGAGATGAAGGACTTGGGGCACCATCCCAAAAGACCATTTGGGGATCTTACATCATGTTGGAATTGAAGAATATAAAGTGAATCTTCGAGATGAATTATGGCAAGATCCGTTGATCGAATCAACCGGATGATGGTTGGAGTGTGTTCTCCTTCCATTTGTGATGAACGTGGTATATTCACATGTTCAATTCCGACTTCGAATGAATGAGATATTCAAGTCCAAAGATTGCCTAATTCAAAGCCAAAAGGGACTAAAGTTAGCTACATGCATTTAGTCCCACATTGGCCATGTGATGGAAGCTCATGGGGTATAAATAGAGAAAAATGAGAACAAAGGGCGTGCCCTTTGGGTACTTGGAGTTTTCGCGCGGCGAAAAGGAGAGAACTATGCACGTATGTGCGCGCGCGCGGCGGCGGCGGCCGGCCAGCGCCGGAGCCGGTGCCGGGTCCGGGTTTGGGTTTGGGTTTGGGTCTGAGTGAGTTCGGGTTCCCTACCTGGCCTGATTCTTTTTGAATTGGGTCTCAAGGTATGATCCGAACCAGATCCACTTCCAAACCAGACCGGACCCGATCCACCAACAGGTTGCGAACCTGTTGGACTGCCCGCTCCGCTATCAGGATCTGAACCGATCCGCCAACGGTCGCGAACCAGTTGGACAGCCAACGGGTGCGAACCAGTTGGCAGACCAAAGGTTGCAGCCTTTGGTTGGGTTCAGACCTGAAGGCCCCTTTTGGAATGCTATATAAAGCATTCCAAGTTCTCATTTTAAAACACACCAAAAATCTGAGATCTCTCTCTCTCTCTCTAAAAGTTCTGACTTCGGTTCTGAACTAGGCTCCAGCGAAGTGGGAATCCACGACTTCCAGAGCGACTTCCAACGAAGTGGGAATCCGCGACTTCCAAGTGAAGTGGGAATCCAAAGCGACTTCCTAAAGGAGATTCTGTCAAAATTCTTCAACCTTCCTACGTCCTCAACAGTGGGTGTTCCTCCAAAAAAGTAAGACAAATATTCATTTGAAATTTGTCGTTATACCGCTGTTTTGCTAATCCTGTGTAGGTACTGGTTGACTACGGTTCGACCGTACGGTAATTGGGTAGTTCTATCCAAATACCGTGAAGAAGTGTTGTATCTTGGGAGACCAGCGTCCATTATCCCGTTAGCACCGGTGCGGGGGACGTAATTGTCTTAAGGAGATTCGCTGTAAGCGTACCTCACTTCAAATACTGTATAAGTGGACTAAGTCCTTTATACAGGGATATACTTTACAGTATATCGAGATTGACTTAGATTTAGTCTAAGTGTTACTGTATAAGTGGATTAAGTCCTTTATACAGGGGATATACTTTACAGTATATCGAGACTGACTTGGATTCAGTCTAATTGGTGCTTAAACCAAAGAAGGAAATTGAAAGGTGGTTCTTGAATTAAGGAACGTTCTATTGAACGGAAAACCTCCCACCTGATATTTGCCGACCTGGCCAATTAGATTGTTGATATCTCAGTGATCTTGATAAGTTGTCAGATTGATTCTTGTTAAGCAGAATACCCACAATCTTAAGACAATTATCGTTTCTTACTTTTGTTCTGCTTGAACTTGCAGAAGATGTCTGAGACAAATCAAGATAGCTCAAGTAAGGCACCAAATATGCCGTTACAAGCTATGATGCCAACTCCACTTCCTAACCCGAAGCAGGAGAAGCCAGGAAAATTTGATGGCACAGAATTCAAGAGGTGGCAACAGAAGATGCTCTTCTACTTGACCACTCTTCATCTGGCCAGATTCCTGGAGGAAAATCCACCAGAGCCTGCAACTGATGCATGGACTCAATGTGACTTCCTTTGCCGAAATTATGTTTTAAATGGACTGGATGACTCTCTTTACAATGTCTACAGTCCTATCACAACGACAAAGAAGTTATGGGCCAGTCTTGACAAGAAGTACAAGACTGAAGAGCTGGTACCAAGAAGTTCGTCGTTGGAACGATTTCTGGAGTACAAATGGTGGACAGTAAGACTGTAATCAGTCAAGTGCAAGAGTTCCAACTTATCTTGCACGAGATAGAAGCCGAAGGTATGATCCTACCTGAAAATTTTCAGGTTGCTACTATCGTGGAGAAACTCCCACCTGCGTGGAGAGATTTCAAGAACTACCTTAAGCACAAGCGAAAGGAGTTAAAGTTGGAAGATCTCATTGTGAGGCTTCGTATTGAGGAGGACACCGCAAGTCCGAGAAAAGGAGCAGTAAGAACTCCTACGAAGCAAAAGCTAATGTGATCGAAGACTCAAAGGGGAAAGCGTCTACTTCCAAAGGCTTAAAGCGGAAGAAGACTTCCCAGGGGTACAAAGGCAAGGTCCAAGAAGGCAAGAACATGCGCTTCAAGGGAACTTGCTACATCTGCAACAAAGAGGGGCATAAGGCGAATGAATGTCGCAGCCGTCTCAAACAAAACAAGAATCTTGTTGATGGTCTTTTTAAAGACAATGTTGCAGTGGTAGACAAAAAGTCTGTGTATCTGTACCCGAAGCTTATAAATAAAGGAAATTCTTCTGTTTATTTGCTTGAGTCTCCTATTTTGTGGCATGCTAGATTAGGGCATGTAAATTACAAGTCTTTGAAGAACTTGTCTAATCTGGGATATATTCCTAAACTCAACTTGGAAGAAATTCGCAAGTGTGAGGTTTGTGTTGAGGCCAAGTTGGCTAAAAATTCATTTCACTCAATAGATCGAAATACAGAACCTTTAGGGTTAATTCATAGCGATCTATGTGATTTGAAGTTTATGCCAACTAGAGGCGGTAAAAAGTATTTCATTACTTTTATTGATGACTGTACAAGATACTGTTATGTGTATCTTTTAAACAGTAAAGATGAGGCAATAAATATGTTTACAACATATAAAGCCGAAGTTGAGATCAACTCAACAAGAAAATCAAGATTCTAAAATCCGATAGAGGCGGAGAATATGAATCAAATGATTTTAGTGAGTTATGTGCTAGTTTGGGTATAATACATCAAACTACAACACCATACACTCCTCAGCAGAATGGAATTGCTGAACGGAAGAACAGAACTTTGAAGGAGATGGTTAATTCCATGCTCGTAAGTTCTGAAGCTCCGCAGAACTTGTGGGGGGAAAGCTCTATTAACTGCAAATCATATCTAAATAGAGTGCCCCCACAAAAACTTGGTCTAATATCATTCGAGTTATGGCATGAAAGGACACCTTCTTACCATTACCTCAAAATGTGGGGGTGCCTTGCAAAGGTGCTGGTACCATTACCCAAAAAGACTAAGTTGGGAGCAAAAACTATGGACTGCGTATTCATAGGCTATGCTTTGAATAGTAGTGCCTACAGATTTCTGGTTCATAAATCAGAAATACCAGATATTCATGTAAACATGATTATCGAATCTCGAGATGCTGTGTTCTTTGAAGACATCTTTCCGTACAAACGGGAAGTAGATAAGACTTCTGGGAAAAGAACACACGAGATGGCGTTCAGGGACGAAAGCCCCGAGGAACGAAATGTAAATGCGGAAATTGAACCAAGAAGAAGTCAGAGATCTAGAATCTCAAAATCTTTTGGTCCAGATTTCATAGCATACGCTATTGAGAGCGAGCCTCAAAACATTTAAAGAGGCTAATGTCAAATCCAGAAGCACAATGTGGAAAGAAGCTATAAATAGCGAAATAGAATCCATACTAAGTAATCATACTTGGGAATTGGTAAACTTGCCTCCTGGCAGTAAACCAATTGGGTGTAAGTGGATTTTCAAACGAAAATTAAAACCCGATGGATCTATCGATAAGTACAAGGCTAGATTAGTAGCCAAGGGTTATCGACAAAAAGAAGGACTTGACTACTACGATACTTATTCACCAGTAACAAAATAACGTCCATACGGATGTTTGATTGCGATTGCAGTATTGCACAACTTAGATATCCATCAAATGGATGTCAAGACTGCATTCTTAAATGGTGAATTAAGTGAAGAGATATATATGGAGCAACCTGAAGGATTCAAAGTCAAGGGCCAAGAACACAAGGTGTTAAATTGGTAAAATCCTTATACTGTTTAAAACAGGCTCCAAAACAATGGCATGAGAAATTTGATAGTGTCATGATCAAAGATGGATTCACTATCAATGAATGCGATAAGTGTGTTTACACGAAAACAGTTGGAGATGCATGTATCATTGTCTGTCTTTATGTAGACGACATGTTGATACTTGGGACTAATATTGAGATTATTAAGTCCACTAAAAGAATGTTATCCAACAGTTTTGATATGAAGGATCTGGGGGTTGCTGATGTAATTTTAGGAATTAAAATTACTAGAACACCAGATGGAATTAGTCTATCTCAATCTCACTACGTGGATAATGATAGAAAGATTCAAGGATCATGGGATAAAAGAGAATACAAATCCTTTTCTCCCACACATCCACCTTCATAAGAATACAGGAACTGGAATACGCCAGTTGGAGTATTCTCAGATTATCGGAAGTCTAATGTATTTAATGAATTGCACTAGACCCGATATGCTTACGCTGTAAGCAAGTTAAGTAGATACACTAGTAATCCTAGTGATCTACATTGGACCGCTCTACTACGAGTATTGGGTTACGTATCACATACCAAGGAATATGCCTTGAGATATGGAAAGTATCCTCCTGTACTGGAAGGATACAGTGATGCTAATTGGATTGCAGATTCTGAGGAATCAAAATCAACTAGCGGATACGTATTTACTCTAGCAGGAGCAGCGGTATCTTGGAAATCTTCTAAGCAAACATGTATTGCCCGTTCCACTATGGAATCGGAATTCATAGCCTTAGATAAGGCTGGAAAGAAGCAGAATGGCTTCGACAATTCTTAGAAAATATACCGTTATGGCAAAAGCCAGTGCCCGCTATATGTATACACTGCGACAATCAAGCAGCTATATCTAGGGCACAAATGTGATATACAACGGTAAGTCTAGACATATTCGTCGTAGACATAATACCGTGAAGCAGTTGCTCTCAAATGGAATTATCTCTATTGACTTTGTATCGTCAAAGGATAATTTAGCGGATCCGCTTACTAAAGGTTTAAGTGGAGAGCGTATAAACTGCGCACGAGGGGAATGGGTCTAAAAGCCTAACCTTACCGAGTCAGCTTAATGGAAACCTCACTTAGCGACTGGAGATCCCACGGACTAAGTTCAAGAGGAAAAACTAGTTATGATTGACTCAGCAAGTAAGCACTTGGGAGCTTGACTCCAATCCATTCCTAAGGTGCACATAAGTGCTTGTCTACAAGTGGGTTAAGGATAAGCTTAACGCTTTTAATGATGCCTATATCTTGTTTCTAAACAAGTGGAGTAGAGTAGACTACTCTTAATAGGTCCATCACCTATGTGAGTATAGAGTTGGGTCGGCTCTTTGGGAATCTCTATGGAGGCTGTTATTCCCTAAAGATACTCTCTGAAACCAAGAATGTCCAGGGCCAAAACGGACACAACAGAGAACCAAAGTTGATTTGGAAAGTCACTGTGTGAAGCTTGTTGACTTGGCTTACACTAACGGCTAACAGTTCAAGACCTAGTTCACTGATTAGCCAGTAAGTCCGATAAAGTTTTCGCTATGGAAGGTTCAAGACCTAGTTCACCTATCCTTATGCAGTTTCTTTTCTAAAGTACCTTACACAATAGAGTCAGTCTCTTGTGTGTCATTTCCTTGAATCTCCATTCATTGTGGGGGATTGTTGGAATTGAAGAATATAAAAGTGAATCTTCGAGATGAATTATGGCAAGATCCGTTGATCGAATCAACCGGATGATGGTTGGAGTGTGTTCTCCTTCCATTTGTGATGAACGTGTATATTCACATGTTCAATTCCGACTTCGAATGAATGAGATATTCAAGTCCAAAGATTGCCTAATTCAAAGCCAAAAGGGACTAAAGTTAGCTACATGCATTTAGTCCCACATTGGCCATGTGATAGAAGCTTATGGGGTATAAATAGAGAAAAATGAGAACAAAGGGCGTGCCCTTTGGGTACTTGGAGTTTTCGCGCGCGAAAAGGAGAGAACTATGCACGTATGTGCGCTGCGCGCGGCGGCCGGCCAGCGCCGGCGCCGGCGCCGGAGCCGGTCCGGGCTCGTGCTCGGGCTCGGGTTTGGGTTTGGGTTTGGGTTTGGGTCTGAGTGAGTTCGGGTTCGCCGGCGCCGTGCCGGCGCCGGCGCCGGTATGATCCGAACCAGATCCACTTCCAAACCAGACCGGACCCGATCCACCAACAGGTTGCGAACCTGTTGGACTGCCCGCTCCGCTGTCAGGATCTGAACCGATCCACCAACGGTCGCGAACCAGTTGGACAGCCAACGGGTGCGAACCAGTTAGCAGACCAAAGGTTGCGAACCAGTTGGCAGACCAAAGGTTGCAGCCTGCCAAAGGTTGCGACCAGTTTGGCAGACCAAAGTTGCAGCCTTTGGTTGGGTTCAGACCTGAAGGCCCCTTTTGGAATGCTATATAAAGCATTCCAAGTTCTCATTTTAAAACACACCAAAAATCTGAGATCTCTCTCTCTCTCTCTAAAAGTTCTGACTTCGGTTCTGAACTA
>JAVJIF010009872.1:0-85556 GCA_038442645.1 Agave tequilana
TGAATAGGTGTAATTGCTAATCTACAATCTTTTTTAAAATTAAGATGAATGAATGATGCAACGATCTCTCAAAACAAGACTAAGAGCCGAATACCCCGTGAGAGGTTCTGAACTCCTTCCTCCCAATTCCCCTTGAATAGTTAGAGGTGCGCAATGCAACCTTGTTGTATGAGAATTGATCGACAAAATATCAATGAATGAATAATAGGCAATGATGAAGAGCACACAAGATATCACAAGTAGAGGAAGCAAAAATACTTGAAACAATAAGCAATAGAGAGCAATTGAAAGTAAAGCAAAATAGAGAGCAAGAGCAAAAGACAATCGCAAACACAAGTATTTATTTCGAGGTTCGAGCCACCGCTCTACTCCCCGCCTTCACCTCCGTGAAGGGTTTCCACTATCCACCGAGGACGATTACAACGGTCTACCGAAGACCCGAGCACCGAGCTCCACCAAGTACAATAACCTCTACCGAAGAGGTGTCTCCACAAGAACAAGAAGATCACAAGAACAAGAGTGATCACAACAAGATCACAAACTCTTTTACAACACTCTCACTCTTTTTACAACTTCACTATAGAATGAGTAAGGGATTTTTGACTCTATGAAGTGTAGTGAGAAAATTCAGTTGTAGAGATGATTTTTGCTAGGGAAACACAACTGAAAACTAGCTCAAGAATGAGTTGGAAATGGAGAGCTTAAACACTTTTCTATTCTCTTTGAAAACTTTAAAAACTTGAGGATTTTTCTTGGTGTTTTGTAAGAGAGTCTTCTCCTTTATTTATAGGGAGAGAAATAGGTTTAAAACAATTTATTTAGACCTATTTGCTCTGAAAAAGAACTGGAAAACCCTGAAAAAGTCTGCCAAAAAGCAGTCTGAAAATAGATTTCAGAATTGCACAAAAGAGGAAAGAGCCGTTGGGCTGTTGCAGGCTTGGCGTCGACCGACCGGCCGGTCGACCGCCAGCTCAGCTGGCAAAGAGCCGTTGGCTTGGGTCTTCTGGCGGTCGACCGGGGCGGTCGACCCAGAAAACCCGAGAGCAACTGCTTATAGTCAGTCGACCCGGGCGGTCGACTGACAGACGTGCACAAATGTGCACGTCCTGGCACTGGGGCGGTCGGCCGGTCAGCCTGAAACAGGAAAATCAGTATTTTTTTTGACTTAGAAAACTTTGTAAAATAGTTTTGGGTTTGAACAAACTTAAGTAACATGCTAGTAGGAGTATATAAACATGATCTAAACATGATATTTATTTTGAAAACTTAGGGTCATGTAAATATCTATAAGACATGAAACCAAATTTAAAACATAAAACTTAAATACAAGACTCTCATTTAACAAAACCAAATTGTGTATGTGTATCCTAGAGCCAATATCCAACACTCAAACTTTAACATTCTATTCTTACAATGATTCTAAAGACTTCAAGTTCTTCAAGAGGGCTTTCACCATATGATCTTCAAAACTTGATTCTTGAGCCCAAATTGAGTTGACTTGATTCCAAAGCACCTTCCTTTAGGGAAGAATCCTTCTAGTTGAGTTAGAATCCTGAAACACACTTAACCAATAAACAATATTAGTACAAATAACTAATATGTTTTGTAATCATCAAAATACATTAAACAGGGTGATTGTAACCTTGGGCCAACAATCTCCCCCTTTTTGATGATGACAAAACATATAGGTTATTTAAACAAAAATGGAAGAAGAGCTTGGAAAGCTCCCCCTCAAATAATGCTATGTATCAATAATGCTATGAAAGCTAAATACATAAGGCATTGAAAACACATAGTTTGTTAAAAACTCAAAATACACAACAAAACACAATAAACACAAAACTCTTTTTTTTCTCCCCCTTTTTGTCATACATCAAAAAGGGTTAAACAAAGCAAACAAAACATTTAAAAACATTTATCTTTAAGAATCCATAATGCAAACATTCAACTCACCACAAATAAAGGAAAATCTAGCATAATCTAATGGTTTAGTAAAAATATCGGCAAGTTGAAAATCGGTAGAAACATAATCAATATCAATATCACCTTTCTCATAATGATCTCTAAGAAAGTGATACCTAATGTCAATGTGTTTGGTTTTACTATGTTGATTTGCATTCTTTGTCATGTGAATTGTACTAGTATTATCACAAAATATTTTAACATGATCAAAGTGTAAATCATAGTCGAGGAGAGTATGTTTCATCCAAAGAACTTGTGCACAACAAGCTCCGGCCGCAACATACTCCGCCTCGGCGGTTGAAAGGGCTACCGAATTTTGCTTTTTGAAAACCAAGATATAAGACAATTACCTAAGAATTGACATGTTCCACTTGTGCTCTTCCTATCTACCCTACAACCCGCATAGTCGGCATCCGAAAAACTCTTCATATCAAATAGTCCGGTTTTCGGATACCACAAACCCATTTCAATAGTACCCTTAAGGTATTTAATAATGCGTTTTACTGCTACTAAATGAGACTCCTTAGGACATGATTGAAAACGAGCACAAAGACAAACGGAAAACATGATGTCCGGCCTACTAGCCGTCAAATACAATAAACTACCTATCATGCTACGATAAACTTTAATGTCTACACTTTTACCTTGTTCATCCTTATCAAGCTTGGTAGTTGTTGCCATGGGAGTTTTGCTCACTTTAGCGCCTTCAAGTCCGAATCTCTTGATGAGTTCCTTTGTGTACTTGGCTTGATTGATGAAGATCCCATCCTTCCTTTGCTTGATTTGGAGTCCAAGGAAATAGTTGAGTTCCCCCATTATAGACATTTCAAATTCATCCTTCATGCATGATTCAAAAGCTTGGCAAAGAGATTCATTAGTAGAACCAAAAATAATATCATCTACATATATTTGCACAATAAGAATGTCATTTTCTACATGTTTTGTAAACAAAGTGGTGTCAATTTTACCTTTCTTAAAACCATTTGAAATCAAAAATGAAGAAAGTCTTTCATACCAAGCCCTAGGGGCTTGTTTTAAACCATAAAGAGCTTTATCTAATTTAAACACAAAATCCGGATGTGTAGGATCAACAAACCCGGGGGGTTGTTCAACATACACCTCCTCTTCAATAAAACCATTAGAAAAGCACTTTTAACATCCATTTGAAACAATTTAAAATCTTTATATGAGGCAAATGCTAGTGTCATCCGAATGGCTTCAAGCCGTGCTACGGGTGCAAAGGTTTCTTCAAAATCGATTTCTTCGATTTGAGTGTAACCTTGGGCAACTAACCTAGCTTTATTCCTAACAACGTTACCCGATCATCCAACTTGTTCTTAAAGATCCACTTAGTACCAATTGTTGTCTATCGTGGGGCCTAGGAACAAGGTGCCAAACTTGGTTGCGCTCAAATTGATTGAGTTCCTCTTGCATGGCTAGCAACCAATATGAATCGGCCTCGGCTTCGAGGACGTTGTTGGGTTCAACATGAGAAATAAATGCATAATGTCCACAAAAATCATGAAGTTTAGAGCGAGTGGTTACCCCTTTTGATACTTCACCTATGACGAGGTCCTTGGGATGATGAAGATTGTATCTCCAATCCTTTGGAAGTTGTTGAGTAGGCTCCACTTCAACTGATTGAATTTCATGTCCTTGAGCCTCTTCTACTTTAGCTTCACTTCCTTCATCATCCTTTGGCTTGTCTCCCATAGTAGGTGTATCCTCCAAGGTCACTTTCTCCAAGCCTTCATCCAAAGCATCTATTTCTACAACATTCTTAACAAACAAGTTAGATTCTTCAAACTTAACATGTATAGATTCCTCAATAGTCAAAGATGATTTATTAAAGATTCTATAAGCTTTACTAGTATTAGAATAACCCACAAAAATTGCCTCATAAACTTTAGCATCAAATTTTCCTAAATTATCTTTTGTATTTAAAACAAAACATTTGCATTCAAAAACTTTAAAATATGAAACATTTAGTCTTCTAGAAAAGTACATTTCAAAGAAGTCTTTGAAGTATTTTTACACAAGAAAACACGATTTGATATATAGCATGATGTATTTACGGCCTCGGCCTACAAATAATGTGGTAGACCATATTCACTTAGCATTGTCCTAGCCATCTCTTGTAAAGTTCGATTTTTCCGTTCAACTACTCCATTTTGTTGTGGAGTTCTAGGACAAGAAAGTTCATGCTTAATTCCATGTTCTTCACAAAAAGTGGTAAAGGGTAGGTTAATGAACTCACCTCCTCTATCACTTCTTATTCTTAAAATGAAGACTCTTTTTCTTTTTCAACTCTTTTCTTAAAGGTTTAAATATGAGAAAGCTTGATTTTTGTGTTCAAGAAAGAAAACCCAAGTAAATCGTGAAAAGTCATCAACCAAAACAAATGCAAATCTATTCCCACTTAAACTTTTGGTTTGTGTAGGGCCAAATAGATCCATATGGATTAACTCCAAAGGACGTGATGTCATGATATCCTTAATTGACTTGAAAGAAGACTTAGTTTGTTTCCCAAATTGACATGCGTCACAAACTCGGTCTTTTCAAAACTCAAACAAGGAATACCTTTCACCATTTCCTTTGTGTTTAACCTAGATATATGGTCAAATGAAATATGGCCTAATTTTCTATGCCACAACCAAGAGTCGTCATCGAGGGCTTTTAAACAAGTAATATTGCAAGACATATTAGACATATCTATCATATAAACATTACTTTCACGAAAACCGAAAAACACACAAGTACTAGAAACTCTATCAATTACTTTACAAACTACATTATCAAAAACAACATCAAAACCTTTATCACAAAGTTGACTGACACTCAAGAGGTTATGCTTGAGGCCATCAACTAAAACTACATTCTCAGTTAAAGGGGATGTGCCGATTTTTACATTACCAATACCGATGATTTTACCCTTGGCATCATCTCCGAAGGTGATGGTGCCACCTTCATGGTATCTTGATAGGGTTGCAAAGTTGTTGATGTCCCAAGTCATGTGCCTTGAGCAACCACTATCAAGATACCACAATCCTCTACGTCTTTGGGCCTTGGATGGTACCTACATCATTTAGCAAAATAGTTGACTTTGGTACCCAAATTTTCTTGGGTCCTTGAAAGTTAGTGTTGCGAACCCAAACATTATGATTAGATGCACTTAGTCTATCATAGCAAAAATTAGCTAAGTGCCCTTTCCGCCCACAATGTGAACATGAGAACACTCTTCCATACATAAATGCATGATGTGTGTGTGAAGTGTGAGCATGTCTTGGGGTTTGCCACGATGTAAAGGTTGTGTGGTATGAACATGAGCATGAGCATGGTAAACATTTTTCTTAGGGGCTTGTTTCTTAGGAAACATAGCCTCAATCTTCTTCTTATTAAAGTCACAATTTTTTAAAACCAATCCTAATGAGTCTATTCTTTCTTTAAGCATGGTAATCTCATTAGAATCAACTAGTGGGGACTTGCCTTTACAAGAAATCTTATACTTGTCAAAATCTTTTTGGGTGAAAACAAGAGTGGAAAGTAATTCATCTTTTTCTTTAGAAAAAGTAAAAACTTGATGATTAAGAGATTCATTTTCCTTTTTCATTTTTAAATACTTTTTCTTAAGAAAATCATAGTTATGTGATAATTCTACAAAAGCTTCTCCTAACTCATCTATGGAAAGTTCATCATTTGGAGAAGTGGAAGGGGTTACCTTGCTTGTGCTTTCATTTGCCATGAAGCACATGTTAACGGTGTCGATTTCCTCCTCGGATTCGCTCTCGGAATCCCATGTAGCTTTCATTGCCTTCTTCTTGTAGGGCTTCTTGGAGGTGGAAGGCTTTACTTTATCCGGACACTCCGCCACTATGTGTCCCGACCTTTGACAATTGAAGCAAATAATCTTCCTTTCTTCTTTACCTCCTTGCCATCTCCTTCTTCCTTGAAATTTAGCCTTGTTGTACATCCTCCGGACGTTCTTCACAAGAAGTGAGAGCTCTTCATCATCTTCTTCTTCTTCATCGTCTTCGTCGGAGTGTGTGGATTGACTTTTGAAGGCTATTGTCTTCTTCTTGGAAGGAGCCATGTCCTCCCTCACTTTCCTCTCCATCTCATGGGTTTTGAGATTCCCAATGAGACCAATTAGCTCCATCTCCTCCTTGTCATTGAGTTCCTTCAAGGTGGTTGCTTTTACTTCCCATGAAGGAGGAAGAGCCCGGATGATCTTTCTAACTCTTTGATCGTTGTCGATAGCATCACCTAGAGAAGAAAGTCCATTAGTGATCTTTGTAAATCTTGTAACCATATCATCTATGGTTTCATTTTCTTGCATGCAAAAATTCTCATATTGGGACCGAAGAAGGTCAATCTTAGCCCTCTTCACTTGTGAAGTCCCCTCATGTGTAACTAGCAAATGTGTCCAAATTTCATATGCGGACTTGCAATGAATAACTCTAGCTATATCATCATCATTAAGGGCTTGAAGAAGTGCATAGTGAGCCCTAGCATTGGCATCAAATTCTTTGGTCTCTATTTCGGACCAAGTGGATTCATCACCGGGGGGTGCACTAAAGGTTTGGTCACGGCCTTTGCAACTCGACTACCTAGAGATTGCAAGAAAACGGTCATCTTAACCTTCCATATGGGAAAGTTAAGTCCATCAAACTTAGGGGTGTCTTAATACCATCGGCCATCTTTACTAAGTGAGAATGAATGAAATGATTAGCAATATTAGGATCTCTCTAGGGTTGTTAGCCAAGAGCCTAGTAACCAAGCTCTGATACCAATTGAAAAACACCTAGAGGGGGATGAATAGGTGTAATTGCTAATCTAACAATCTTTTTTAAAATTAAGATGAATGAATGATGCAACGATCTCTCAAAACAAGACTAAGAGCCGAATACCCCGTGAGAGGTTCTGAACTCCTTCCTCCCAATTCCCCTTGAATGGGTTAGAGGTGCGCAATGCAACCTTGTTGTATGAGAATTGATCGACAAAATATCAATGAATGAATAATAGGCAATGATGAAGAGCACACAAGATATCACAAGTAGAGGAAGCAAAAATACTTGAAACAATAAGCAATAGAGAGCAATTGAAAGTAAAGCAAAATAGAGAGCAAGAGCAAAAGACAATCGCAAACACAAATATTTGTTTCGAGGTTCGAGCCACCGCTCTACTCCCCGCCTTCACCTCCGTGAAGGGTTTCCACTATCCACCGAGGACGATTACAACGGTCTACCGAAGACCCGAGCACCGAGCTCCACCAAGTACAATAACCTCTACCGAAGAGGTGTCTCCACAAGAACAAGAAGATCACAAGAACAAGAGTGATCACAACAAGATCACCAAACTCTTTTACAACACTCTCACTCTTTTTACAATTTCACTATAGAATGAGTAAGAGATTTTTGGCTCTATGAAGTGTAGTGAGAAAAACTCAGTTGTAGAGATGATTTTTGCTAGGGAACACAACTGAAAACTAGCTCAAGAATGAGTTGGAAATGGAGAGCTTAAACACTTTTCTTTTCTCTTTGAAAACTTTGAAAACTTGAGGATTTTTCTTGGTGTTTTGTAAGAGAGTCTTCTCCTCTATTTATAGGGAGAGAAATAGGTTTAAAACAATTTACTTAGACCTTATTTGCTCTGAAAAAGAACTGGAAAACCCTGAAAAAGTCTGCCAAAAAGCAGTCTGAAAAACAGATTTCAGAATTGCACAAAAGAGGAAAGAGCCGTTGGGCTGTTGCAGGCTTGGCGGTCGACCGGGCCGGTCGACCGCCAGCTCAGCTGGCAAAGAGCCGTTGGCTCGGGTCTTCTGGCGGTCGACCGGGGCAGTCGACCCAGAAAACCCGAGAGCAACTGCTTATAGTCGGTCGAACCGGGCGGTCGACCGACAGACGTGCACAAATGTGCACGTCCTGGCACTGGCGCCGGTCGACCGGGCCGGTCGGCCGGTCAGCCTGAAACAGGAAAATCAGTATTTTTTTTTGACTTAGAAAACTTTGTAAAATAGTTTTGGGTTTGAACAAACTTAAGTAACATGCTAGCAGGAGTATATAAACATGATCTAAACATGATATTTATTTTGTAAAACTTAGGGTCATGTAAATATCTACTAAGACATGAAACCAAATTTAAAACATGAAAACTTAAATACAAGACTCTCATTTTAACAAAACCAAATTGTGTATATGTATCCTAGAGCCAATATCCAACACTCAAACTTTAACATTCTATTCTTACAATGATTCTAAAGACTTCAAGTTCTTCAAGAGGGCTTTCACCATATGATCTTCAAAACTTGATTCTTGAGCCCAAATTGAGTTGACTTGAGTCCAAAGCACCTTCCTTTAGGGAAGAATCCTTCTAGTTGAGTTAGAATCCTGAAACACACTTAACCAATAAACAATATTAGTACAAATAACTAATATATTTTGTAATCATCAAAACACATTAAACACGGGTGATTGTAACCTTGGGCCAACAACAATAAATCTAAAGAATTTATCACTTGAACCCCCAAGAAGGATTTTATCGGATTCATCTTCAGTTGATGAGCCCGCATTATGTCGAACATCGTTCTCAAGTCACGAAGATGGTCATTCTTATTGCGGCTTTTTACAGCAATGTCGTCGACATAATATTCCACCGTTTTTCAGAGATAATCGCGAAAAATTGTATTCATTGCCCGCTGATAAGTTGCTCCCGCATTCTTTAATCCGAAAGGCATTATGGTGTAGCAGTATACCCCCAATGGCGTCTGGAACGAAGTATGCTTCTCGTCCTCAGGATACATCTTAATCTGATTGTACCCTGAAAAGCCGTCCATGAAAGACATTCTTGAATCCACAGGTATTGTCAATCATGACATTGGTGATGGGCAGTGGGAATTCGTCTTTAGGACAGGCTGTATTGAGATCACGGTAGTCGATGCAGATCCATATCTTCCTATTCTTCTAAGAATAGGAACGATATTAGCGACCCAATCTGGATGCTACTCCTCCCGAATGAAGCCGCATGCATTGAGCTTATGAACTTTGACTTCAATAGCCTTCATAATGTTCGGACGAAACAGGCGTTGCTGCTGCTTGACTGGCTTGGCGTCAGGTCTGATGTTCAGATGATGCATAGCTACTTGTAGATCAGGTTTGGGCATGTCTTCGTAGTTCCATGCAAAGACATCTATATACTCCTTTACAAGTAATATCAATTCTTCTTTTTCTATAAGTGATAAGCTTTCACTTAGAAAGTTGGGTTTAGGGTTGTCTCGACTACCCAAGTTAACCTGGATCACCTGTCTTCAATAGGTGGTTCACGCTGTTCGAATCGCTTTTCTCACTGGAGATCCAATTGCTGAGCCCATGGTTCCTCATCAATAACTTCTGCTGGCTCCAATTGGCTGCTTGAAGTCATATTAACAGTGAAATCTTTGAACACTGTTCCCATGCTGACATCTGAGTCCCATTCGGAGGAAGAGGCAGAGTGTGATGGGATTGGTTTGTTATCTTCGGATTTAACCGTTACTGGCGGTGTAGGTGTAATGTATCCTAACCCCCTACGTGTGTTATCATAATAGTTTGCCGGTTTCCCTCTTGGCACAAAGTTGCATAGAAAACCACGTCTTCTTTTCCAAAATTCAGGCCCTTCCCATGCTTCAGGTTGTATCTCATTTTCTTCATCATACGGTGCGTTGGTTGCGCATAATGGAAAAATTGTGGGGTGTCTAAGTCTGAACTTGAATCCACTATTGTAGACCTTTGCAGTTGGATTTTACCGAATATTATCGGTAGTTGACCCTCTTTGGATGGAGGGATCACTAAAACAGCCTCTTCTATAGATTCGACGGATGTACTTGATGCACTTGGTTTATGTAAAGCATGTGCAGAGAGCTATCCGTAACGGATTCAAACAATCCAACACTCACAGGATAATCAAAGGAAATATTGCCATTAATTACCCATTCGCCCTTATCTTCAAAAGGAGTGTTACATTGGGGATTATTAAGACATACTACAATCGGTTCACCGATTAAAAGGGCTGGCATGTCTGCTTCAGACTCTGAATTCGCCTCATTGCCACTATCATCGTTGTCAGGCAATGATTCTTTTGATGTTTCACCGATCTTTTGATACAGGAGAGCGTCAGTAAAGTAATTCTCCACCCCTTTGAATGGCTGCTTCTCGGCAAAGACAGTTCGTACTGTTGTATCATCTTCAACATATTTGAAGCATTGATGCAGGGTGGAGGGGACAATCCTGTTGGCACGTGTCAGCATCAATGACATAGCACGTCACCTCTGACTTCAGGCTCCCTATTCGGCAATGGAGTCAAATCTTCCCAAGCGGATGATTACTTCCTACATTAAAACCGTATATTGTTGTAGTGGTTGCGGACAACCTATATAGTGGTATGCCGAGGAAGTAGAGGAGCCTTTTAGGGATGATATTGAGTGCAGACCCCGGATCAACCTGTACCCTTTCGATGCATGTCGACCCGATGTATCCGGTATAGTACTAAGGTCGATCGTGCTTGTTATCCTTGAGAAGCATATCCTCCGCTGTGAAGGTGATGGCAGGTACCTTTTATTGCACATGATGGCATTCGGGGTAAGAAGACTGAGCGTCATCTTTAGGGACTTCTGGCATGTATGTTAGGAATGATTCTAAGTTAGCCAGTGCATCTCTGAGTGCTTCTCTTGTCTCTTTCGAGAGACAAAGGAGCTCGTGCATGGTAATACGAGCTGGGATATTGGCGATCTGGGCCAATATGTCAAAACGAAAGGGCATGTCAAGCCCTGGGCTTGAAGGCTTCTTCAGGACATGGTCGACCCGGATTTCTTTCTGCTTCTCTTTTCTGTCATCGGGTGCGGAGCCGGTGTGGGTATTTGTACTAACGTCATCGACTGTTGTGTCTCACCAGTAGCTTTCTCATACTGTTTTAAGTTTCCGGATCGAGTACCTGTCGGCTGAGGTACATCAGCCTGCATCGTGCAAGCGTGCTTTTCTCCTTCAGAATCGCTGAGAGAAGCTGCTGTGAGATTTCCATCATCCGGTAGGATGGAGACAACATTGCAATATTTGCTCTTCGACTTGGACTTCTTTGAATCCCATTGTTCGTTTTGGACAAGGTCCAGGTGTATCCACGTGACTTCCCCTGTCTCCAGTGTCAAGGGAACAAGACCCCTATTCTCTTGAGTTTTAGCTGAAGAATGCTCTACTTCCAGCCATGGCGCAGGGATCGAAAAGGTCCCGTCAGGAACTGTGACTTCGGGGTTTTGTCGAACTCAAGGGTCACCATGTTTGCAGTGACTTTCTTTTGCTCTAATTTTAGAGTCAGAACTCCGGCGTCGACTAAAACTTGAATTCTATCCTTGAGAATAAAGCACTTATTAGTAGGGTGATGAACCATCCTGTGGAAGAGGCAATAGTTGGGATCGTTCATGCGTCCCACTTCATTAGGACGTCGAGCATCCGGTAGCATCAATTTATTCCCTTTGTGAAGTAGATGGATATTGTGAGGACCTATTCATCTTTGAAAGAGTACTGTTTCAGATGAAACTTAAACTCCTGATTATTGAAGCCGCTCTTCTTGTCCTTCGACTGGACATCCCCTGACAATTCAATGGACATAGTCGCTTTTCCTTTGTCTTGAGAAGGTTGTGCCATGTCGCCGCGTCCTTTATTATTCGTACCTCATTTACCTTTAGGGGTGGATGGCTCGAACTTCTTAGCTGACTTTTCAACTATCTCTGCTTGCTCGACCAGTTCTTTCCAGGTATGGGCTTTGACAGCTTCCATGCGAATTTCTACTTGGTCTAAGAAGTTATGCTTACACGTCTGTAAGAGCATGGGTAATGGCATCCTTGCTGGGCACATCAGAGACAAGTTTCTGAATCGCTCGATGTAGTCACGGACAGATTCACCCTTCTTCTGCACGATAGAGAGAAGTTTATCCATGGTTACCTGGGTATCGTTCTCGTAGAAATGAGAAAGAAATCGAGTTTCTAGGTCGATCCAAGAATTGATAGAGCCCGGAGGAAGGCTTCGGAACCAGTCGAATGCTACCCCCTTCAAGGTGCCAATGAACAGTCTGGCCATGATGGCATCATTGTCTATAACGTTACCGGTCTGAGATCGAAAGTAGTAGATGTGCTGGTTTGGCGAGCTCTTACCATCATACGTATGTAATGTTGGTGGTTTGAACTTTGGTGGGTATGGTACTGAATCCTATTCCAGCGGGTAAGGACGGACTGCCACTACTTTCTTTGGTTCATCCCTCTGAGCTAGGGATGCGATCTGAGCTTAGATACCTTTAAGAACTTCAGCGTCCATAGAAGAACTTTCTTTTGACTTCTCAGTCTTTGGTTGTTCATTGCTATGATGTTCTTTCTCATCATGGTTACTCCCGGTATCATTGTTATTCCAGTTATTGAGGAGTTGAGCGAGTATCTGTTGAATGTTGTCCAAAGCTTCTTCCTGGGTCTTGGAAGTTTGCTCCTGAGCTTCCAACCGTCGACGAAGGTCATCATTACCGTTATCAGCCATATTCACTGATACTCTATCTGTTCGCACGGAGCTGACTGTTGCCGAAGAGGCATACCCGCTGTCTTCGTCCTCCTCATCAGACCATTGGAACAATTTTCTCATTGGTTCTAGTGAGGTTACTGTGGTTGAGGATGATGGCTGCTCATAACTGTAGAGTATTGTAACCCTAGATCTGGTGTTTCGGAAGACACCTTCTTTGTGTACCAAGACTTCGCCAAGGCCCGGACTATAATCCAGATCTGAAGAACTAGAGGGAGTGGCATGCGATGCTCGTCTGTCCTTACGCGGCTCTCGTTCCTTTCTGATCATATTAACGGATGCAGAGGACAGATCTGATAGATCTCATGATATACCCTTTTTGCGATGTTTTACCGGAGCTTGCACCGACAGTCGATGAAAAACTGATCGTAGGCCTGGAGAAGTGGCGGGGATTGGTCCTAGCCGACAATGGACTGAGTAGACTGTCACAAATTGACATCCTAATTGTTGACAACACGAGGGAGAAGTTCGGAAAGGTCCCGACTTCTGTTTGCTTGTCAAGAATTCTCGCAACTCAGACCCAGCCGGGCTTAAGCGATTTAGCACAGAGGCTCTGTTGGATCGCGGATAGGGCGATGCCCTGCTCTTTTCCTTACTGCAGAGGTAGTTAGAACTAAATAGTGATTTAGCTCTAGCTTCGCGACTAAGAACTTTTGGAACGTCCTTGGGTGCTGAAGCTGCATAAGCACCGCTATCAACACTTGGGGGCAATCCTTAGCTCCGCTGCAAAGGGCAAGCTTCGTATTTGAGGAAGTGGGAGGGGAGCACTCTGTGGTTTGTCTGCTACCTTGTTGCGAAGGTGGTTAGCACCGTTGGATGCTCTAGTCCTAGCCTGGCGGCCGGGAATTTCACGCGTACACTGAGGTACTATGCTTGCCGCACCATCAGTAGCCAAGCTGGCGCGAGGAGTTGCTGCTCCATAATTAGGTGAAGGTATGGTCGCCGTTGTAGCTTCGCGGCTGATAGTCCCAATGAAGCAGGCTGGCATCATGCCTTTTCTTCGCGGGAGAAGCGAATCAGTGGCATAGCTAGCTTGAAGCTTCATACAGAGCTTTCTGCTTTGGCCTCCACATCTGCTTTAGAAGAGGAGATTTAGGTTTGCAGGGAACCTGGTTAGCCACAGCGAGGCTGAGAGGGGTTGGAAGGATTCTACTTTCAGTTTCTGCTCTGAAACCTTGGCCATCGAGACCTTTCTATGCTTCCGCGCATGGAGCATTGGATCACCCCTAGAGAGGAGTTCTTCGAATTTTCCTTAGTCGAAATGAACAACTAGGTTCTCGAAGGTAACAGGCTTAAAATTCTGACCCTTGCATTACGGGCCTGCTTCCTTGTTGCGCTAGAGGACCGTGGTAGGCTCGCAGGGAGTCTCATCTGTCTCCGCAGAGACTTGCTTCGAAGACTTAACCAGAGGGGCTCTGGCCATATCGGCTTCCTTGAATTCAGAAGTAGACCTGAAGAACTGTTCATCGTATTGCGATACTTGATTCTCAACAGTGAAAAATTCAGTCCCCTGTGGAGTCGCCATCTTATTTTTCATTAATTTTGCAAAGGGGAAAACTTACAAAATGGGGTCGAGGAGCTAAATTACAAGTATTCTAAAAAAAGATTACCAGTAGATCTCCTCTGAGAATTCTAGGGAAGTGTGCCGGTAGGAATCTGGGCAGCGCGCGACCACTTTATTCCTTTGACAATGCGATCGGTCAGACAATCAGACTGCTGCCTGATGGGATTCCCTTCTCGCCTGGTTCGGGGAATCGGAGAACAGAAGGTTGGTAGAACCCTCTTGTTACTTCTCCAAACTGCCTCCGCTTGGGAATTCCTTCTCGCCTGGTTCCGGGAAATTCCTTGAGGAGGAAGATTTTAGGGTATTAGCACCCTGATTAGAGAGTCTCTCCTCTTTTTTCTTTATTTTTTTGGCCTCTATCTCCGTGTGTGTCTTCGTATACCTCTGGTGGGCTATTTATAGGGAAAGCAGGGGTATAATTGTCCCTTGAAAGTCTGAAAACAGATTGAGTCAATCTGTTTAAATCTAAAAAATAGCCTTGCCGCGAGGCTAGAATCAGCTTTTACGAAGTTAGGAATAGCAGATAATGTTGATCCCCTGATCCACTTTGATTCTTTCCAAAAACTGAAAGATCTCCCCTGATCTTCTTACTTGTTTTAGGAGAGTCAAGAGATTATGGTAAATAACTACCAAATTTGATCTCAGATTTGATCTCAATTAGATTTGATTTTAAATAGATTTGATCTCATCTGGAGATTTGATTGGTCAAAGGTGACCATAAAAGACACGCAGTGGGGCTACTTCATCGAGCTCGCAGTGGAGCTAGGGGAAGCGTCTGGCGAAGTTAGAAAGAAAGCTCTTCAGCAGAGTTGGATATTTTCGTGACGAAGCTACCCATTAGCCTTCTACGCGGCTGCATAGAATTTTGAGCGAAGTGAACCGCCTGCGGAGTTAACTAAGCACCTCTTGTAGCGAAGCTCGCGATGGGTCTCTCCGCGATGCTAAGTAATTTCAGCTTCTCATACGAGACTCATCTTTGTGGGCTCATGCGGGGCTAAGTGTTGAGCTAACGTAGTGTCCCCTACGAGCTTTTCTTGGTTTACTGTCTGCTTTGCCAGATCAGTAGAGTCCAAGTTGCTGATTCGTCCCTTTTGAGACGGGTGAATAACTGGTCGTCAGCTTATCTGTCACTTGTCTTTTGTAAATGTCAATAAGTTAGACATTGTTCAGGCCAGTTAGAAATTTTGTCTTTTTTAGAGTGTCAACAAGCCGGTTGGTGGATGAACTACTACACATCATGTGTCGACTTTGATTGCTATATCTCTCTTACTCTCCCTCTCTCTTTTTAATTGCTTATAACTATTGCATTATTATTGCTTTGCTTATTATATCTATATTATTTCATCCAATTAAAATTGGATATAAATTGTTATAAATTGAATACAAACCATATTCACTCCTTCTAGGGTTGGGACATTATTTTTCAATTGGTATCAGAGCATTGGTTATTTCATTTATAGGACTAACATTCTAGAGTGATCCATGGTACATATAAGAGTAATGAGATATTGGAGGGAAACTCAAACCACCTTACACCACCTTTCTCAATAAAATAAATTATACTTATAAAAGGTGTGTATGAGAATCCATATTCAATCTATAGGTTGAAAAATATGGGGTATGATTGATGAAGGATATGAGGCCCTAACCAAAAAGGTTAATGGCACCAAGAAAGCCAAACCAATTTCTGATTGGAATGAGAATCAGTTAGAGCTTGTCAATCTCAATTCTAGAGCTCTTGGCCATCTAATCAATAATTTGACTCAAATTGTGTTTTACAAGGCTATAAGTATAACTAGTGTAAAAGATTTGTGGGACTACCTTGAAGTTACCCGTGAGGGTACAAGTCAAGTAAAGAAGAGTAAAATTAATACGCTTGTTAAAAAAATCTGATATGGTTTTCATGAATTCTAATGAGGCTATTGATGATTTTATAATAGGTTTAAGATCACAAATGAGCTTCAAGCACTTGGGAAGGACATGATAGATGTCAAGATGAACAACACATCTTAAGGTTACTTCCCAAGGATTGGAATATTATCATCCATCTTCTTGAGATGGTATATGATATCAACACTCCAAAATTTCAAGAGTTAATGAGAATTTTGACAAATGCCAAAATCAAGTTGAAGTCTCAATGGCAAGGCGATGAAGTTGAAGCCTCAAATCCGAGAATGTCAGATATTTGCAAGAAGACAACTTAAATCGGGAAAGAAATATTGCCCCTTGCTAAAAGACAAGTACAAGAAGATGAAAAATAAGAAGACTTTATATGTTAGTTGGGAGGAATCCAAACCAAGTGAAAAACGACCAATCTTGGAATAGTGAACAATAATATACTCTTCATGTCTCATAAGGACGAGGTAATATCCGATTCAAAGAGCCCTTTACTTTAGAAGAACTTGAAGATGCTTATTTTGAATTGGAAAAAGTCTTCAAGAAATTGAGAAAGAGTCATTCTAGCCTCAAGAAAGAGCATGCATGTTGCAACTCTAAAATTTATAAGATAGTCAAGATATATATATATATATATATATATATATATATATATATATATATATATATATATATATATATATATATATATATATATATATATATATATATATATATATTGCTAAATTTGATTATCACAAGAGTATTCTTGAGAAACTAGAAGAAGAGAATAGTTCTCTTAAAGTGAAAGTGAATGATTTTAATGCTAAATTAGCTACATTACATGCATCCACATCTCATTCGCATGTGAAATTTCATTATTCATTCACTCACATTAGAAAACATGCTAAGAAGCATTACAATCAGGGATACATACACTTTAGAAAGCAAGATAGATATGACAGTTGCAATAATAGATATAAATCTAATATTATTTTCACATATTGTATGCAACATAGGCATGTTAGCACATTTTGTGATATTAGAAATCATTTCTATCCTCATTTGATGTGCGTTCCAAAATGTGCTACTTGTTAGGATTATGACGTGAATACATCATGAAAGTAGACAAAAAATCGATGATCAAAAAATGGATGTGTACAAGAATCTGTGCACAGAAGTAGTCGACTAATACAAGGTATAGTAGACTAATCACCTAGATTAGTCGACTAAAGCACTTTATAGTCGACTAGGTTTGGCCAACAGAGAGTTGCAGTTCTCAAGATTTGTCAGAGTAGTTGACTAGGATTTAGGACTAGTCGACTAATACCCAGGCCTAATCGACTAATGTCAGATTCGGCAGTTTCCTTTTCTGAATCTATTTTGAGTCCGAGCTGGATTCGAATTTGAGGCAGAGATTGTTCATATTAATGGAGTTTGTTTAGGACTAGGAGAGTTCTATGACATATAAATAACCCCTTAGGGGCGGCCCTCAATGTATTCTAAAAGAATCCAAGGAATTTGTAATTCTTAAGGGTGTAATTCATCTAGGTGAGAGATTCTGAGAGAAGCTTAACCACAATGGTTCGTTATTCTTGGCAGCCATCAATGGCTTGTAATCTTCTCAACATGAGGTGTAAGTAATTCTTATTATACTCCTCTAAAGTTTTAATAAATTTTCTCCTTCTTCTCCCATGGACGTACACACGATCTGTTTGATCGGTAGAACCATGTTATATTATTTGTTGGCTTTCTATCTACTTTGAAATATCTTTTTCTTCTCTTTTTCACATTATCTTAGTAGATCATTTGGTTTGTTTTTGCTATACCGCCTCAGTCAATCCGGTCATAGGGGTGTCCTCTCTTGAAATTATAACAATTGATATTAGAGTAAGGTAACTTGAAGATGTCTGCATTCAAGTTCGATATTCAGAAGTTCGACGACGTTATCAATTTCAGCAGATGGCAAATTAGGATGAACAGATGGCAAATTAGGATGAACGTCATCTTTTCCCAGAGCGGGCTAAAGAAAGTACTACTCGGGAGGGAGAAAAACCTCAAGACATGAAGGAAAAAACTTGGCAGGAGTTGAATGAGAAAGCATTGATGGCTATTCAGCTTTGCTTGACAAACGAAGTATTAGATGAGTTTTCTATAGAGAAAACAATGTCCTCATTGTGGGAGCGACTTCAAGACCACTATCTGAAGAAGTCTTGACAAATTGATTTATTCTGAAGCAACGTATCTTTCTTCTCTGCATGCATGAAGGTACACCTATCGAGTCTCACATTGCAGAATTTTTCTCTATTATCAATGATTTAGATAAGATAAATGTTAAGATAGAAGATGAGGATCAAGCATTTTTATTACTATATTCTTTACCTTCTTCATATAAGAGCTTTAGAGAAGCTATCATCTGTGGAGGCAAGTCAACAATTAAGGTCAATAAGGTCAAGGAGCATCTACTCAACAAGGACAAAATTGACCCCCAGTTAATGGGTGAGTCTCATCATGATGATTTCAGGTAAGTTCATTATTCAAGGGAGAAGAGTAATAATGAAAGTTCCACAAGTAACTCAAAATATAGAAATTTAACGTGCAATTATTATCATAAGAAGTGACAAATTAGAGCTGATTGTTGGCTTCGAAAGAAGAAACAACTAGATGCCAATGTCACTGAATTGATTGGAGAAGATGAAAAATAGTATGACAGTCTATCTGTTATAGACAAATCAGTTCGTAACAAAGATGGATTATTGACTCTGGATGTTCACAGCACATTAGTTCTAATAAGAAGATGTTCTCTTCATACACTTCGGGTCAAGGGGAAGTCTTCATAGAAAATTCTACTATAAGCAAGGTGATCAGCGAATGAACAATCCAGTTTTGGTCTCATGATAGATGCATCACTACTCTTTAAGACGTTCATTATGTTCCCAAATTAAGGTACAATCTCATATCTCTTGGAGTCTTACAAGGGGAAGGGTTCAATTTTAGTTCTGAAGGTAATCTTATGAAAGTTTTCAAAGAGGCCTATGTGAAGTTTCAGGCCGAACGTGTCGGCAATGTGCATATGTTGCAAAATTTAAAAGTTACAGTTGGTCAGTTATTCTCGGCTTTAGAAGCGGTAGTTGTAGAACAATCAAAGACTATAATACTTTCGAGCTTGGATGTTCAGTTGTACCACAAAAAGAGAATGGGACTAGGCTTACAACAAGTTAGTCCAGATCATTACTCCTATGATGGAGCAAATTCTCATAGATCTTGAGTAGATCAAGAAGATCGTTGGGTAATAAAGTTCAAGTTGAGCCTGAACTTATATGACCTAATTAAGTTGTGAGTCCCATGAGGGGGTTATGGAGAAGAGAGAGTGAGATGGAAATAAAGTCAAGTTTGTTTAATTGTGCGTGAATGCGAGCATATGGAGTATGGTGGCTATTCTCAGACTTGGACGTATTCAAGTCAAGAGAGAGATTGCTAGGATTATGACGTGAATACGTCATGAAGGTAGACGAAAACTCAAAGATCAAAGAATAGACGTGTATAAGAATCTGTGCACAGGAGTAGTCGACTAATACAGGTTAGTTGACTAATATATAATATAGTCGACTAGTTTTGACCAACAGAGAGTTGGCATTCTCAGAATTTATGAGAGCAGTCGACTAGGATTTGGGACTACGACTAATGCCCTAACCTAGTTGACTAATGATGAATCTGGCAGTTTCTTTTCTGAATCTGTTTTGAGTCCGAGTTGGATTCGAGTTTTCTTTATTCTGAGGCGGTGATTCTTCGTATTGATAGAGTTTGCTTAGGATTAGGAGAGTTCTATGATTTATAAATAACCCCTTAGGAGTGGCCTTTAGTGTATTCCAAGAGAATCCAATAAATTTGTAATTCCTAAAGGTGTAATCCATCTGGGTGAAAGATTCATGAGAGAATCTTAGCCACAAGGCTTCGCTATTCTTGGCGGTCATCAAGGGCTTGTAATCTTCTTAGCATGAGGTGTAAGTAATTCTTATTATACTCCTCCAAAATTTTAATAAAGTTTCTCCCCCTTCTCCTATAGACGTACACACGATTTGTTTGATCAATGGAACCACGTTATATTTTTGTTGGCTTTCTATCTACTTTGAAATATCTTCTTCTTCTTTCTTCATATTGCTATACTAGATCCTGTGGTTTATTTTCGCTGTGCCGCCCAAGTCAATCCGGTCATGGGGGGCGTCCTCCCCTGAAATCACAACACTACTAACACTCAAGAACTCAAGAAAGTATAGATACCAAAAGACACACCGATTGCTTATGATGTAAGTGTGTAAACATAGAGAGAGATGGTACCTTGATAGCGGTTGCTCATGACGCATGATGGGCAATTCACATTTAGTCGCATCTCTATCAAGCATACAAGGTGGGATGGTTACCTTTAGAGACGATGGAGTTAGTAAGATTATTGGCATCAACAATATTGGTAAATCTCCATCTACCTCTTAGAAGATGTCTTACTTGTTGATGGTTTGAAAACTAACCTTATTATTAGTCACTTGTGTGACTTTCTATCTCGATAAAATGTTTGATTGTTGAGAATTTGTAAGTTAGTATTAGATGCTAGTATAGATAAAATGCTTACACTTTTGAGTTTAATGATCTCTCTAATCATAATATTGAGATTAAGTGCTCTAGTTAAAGAAGCATGGATTTGTCATAAGAGACTCGGGCATTGCAAACTTGGAATCTATTGGAAAACTCAACAAGAAGTCTTTGTAAAGAGGGCTACACAAGCATAGAATCCCAAAATACTTAACTTGTGAAAATTGCAAGAGAAATAAACAAGTCAAGAGCTCATTTCACCACAAGAAAGCGAAAGCTATTTCTAAACCCTTGTAATTACTCCACATGAATATATTTGGTCCTATGAGGACAACTAGTATTGGTGGTAAAAATTTTGTTTTCGTAATTATCGATTATATCTCTTGATTTACTTGGGTTTTGTTTTCGACACACAAAAGTGATGCATTGGATTTATTTTCAATCTTTGGAAAACATGTTCAAAGAGAATATGATCACTTTAATGTAAAGAATAGAAGTGATCATGGTTGTTAAATTAAAAACTGAAAAATTTGAATGGGTTTTTGATGAGCATGGCATTGAGCACACGTTCTCCGCACTAAGAACACCACAACAAATTGATGTTGTTGAAGAAAAAAATCTTACAATGCAAGAAATGGAACACACTTCATTGAATTCTTGTGATTTGCCAAAATATTTTTGAGGTGAAGCCGTCAATACGGCATGTCATGTTTTTAACTGTATTTTGATCCGTTTGATTTTAAAGAAAACTCCTATGAGATTTATTATCAGAAATCTGTAAACATTTCATATTTATCATTTTTTTATGCAAATGTTTTTTCTTGGGTACTAAGGATAACTTGGAAAACTTTTACTCAAAATCGGATGATGATATTTTTCTTTGATATTCCACTTCTAATAACGCTTATCGTATTTTCAATAAGCTTACAATGATTGTTGAAAAAATATATTCATGTTTCTTTCAAAGAGAAATCTTTTGGATCCATGAAAATATGATGATAAGATAACACATTGCTGGAAGCATTGAAAAAGATGAATCTTGATGACTCTGTCAAGAAAGAGGTGACTCAAAACCTCTCAAGAGTAAGAACTGACAAATATTTCTCATGATTTTCTCATGGCTCGGAGATTTATCAAAAACTATATAAGGAGTAAATCATTGGTGAAGCAACAGGAGGAGTCAAGATTAAACTAGAGCTCATCCTCAAAGAGAGTGCAGTTATTGAGCTTCCTTGTCTCAAGTACAATCTAATGATATATTAGATTTTGTTAATGATGAGTTTTGGTTTTTGACTTCGCAAGTTTAAAAATAATTTCATAATTTTAGATGAATGTTAAAAGTTCTATTTTAATGATTTTATTGGGGAGGAAATTTATGTTGGACAACCTTTCGGTTTTGAAAATCATTAATTTTCAAATTATATTTTCAAATTAAAAAAAGCTCTTTATGGTTTGAAGCAAGTACCACATGCTTGATTTGAAGCAAGCACGACATGCTTGGCTTAAAAGACTTTCAAATTCTCTTTGTGAAAATGATTTTATTGATATGATTGATTGCATCTTATTTGTGAAGGTCAAAGATACTGATACGCTTCTAGTGTAAATTTATGTTGATAATATTATGTTTGGTTCTACTAATAAATTTCTTATAAAGAATTTTCAAATTGTATGCAAAAAGAGTTTGAAATGTGCATGATGGATGAGTTTGACTTCTTCGTTGGCTTACAAATCAAGCAAACCAAAGAAGATATTTTCAAAAATCAAGAGAACTTGTGAAAAGTTCAAATTGCAAGATATAAAGACAATTAAAATACAAATGAACATATCGACAAAGCTTGATAAAGATGAGAAAGGTAAAAACATAGACGTGAAAGTCTATGGAGATATGATTAGCAGTTTTCTTTTTCTTACCACTAGTAGACCAGATATAATATTTAGTGTATGCTTGTGTTGATTTCTCATTATATTGGTTTGTTTTTCTTATTGATATCTCATGATTATATTCCTAATTGTGTTCATCCCCTCTTGATGGTGCCAAAGGGGAGAGAACTTGGATTAATTGAGTTATGAGATGGTTATCTGATTTATAAGATACACAACTATGAGAGATTACTTGATATATGAGATAAACAATTGAACTTGATGATTTGTGCCATATATGTCTCTTGTGTACTCATCAAGTGTGTCTATATATGTATGTAATTATAAGGATTTGTACTAACATATAAATAAACTACTAATGAATTTTGTTAGAAGTCTTTGTCTTATTACAGAATAAGACATATCTAGGAGGACTGTTACTTCTATATGAAGAATTAAAAAATATTAAAGCTCTATAATTTCAAGCCATATCAAGATATACAAGAGCAATTTGGAGCAAGAAGAATTAAGCTTCAACTTTCACATTTATATGAAATATATAACTAATTAAAGAGTAATTTAATTCTGTCACAATATCTTCACTTTCTTTCTTTCTTCTCAATTGTAGCAACCCCTTCAATTCTGCAAATTTTGAACCTTGATCTATCTTTGCAGCCAGCATTAAATGCTGACAGATAGAAAATCCTCTCTGTGTTTAACAGGCAGATCTGTACTTGTGCCTTGAGCCTTTAATAAAGAACTGAGATCAAATTTGAAAAAAAAGGAAAGACAATGAATACACAATTGAGTACAAAGCTAAAGTTATCTACACAAATATGAGAGAATTTATTAACCTTCAATCTTCTTCAATTCTTCGTACAACTTCTCAGTTAAAGAAGTGCCAGAGATTTTAATTCTTTATCAAGTATCTCTACTCATTTCATTCAACAATCTATTGATTGTAGAATCTTGAGTTTTAAAGTCTATAATCATTTTCATTCTTTCTTTTAACTTGTTAATATTAAGTGCCAATTATTAAAGATAATTATTTTTACTCTTTAATTACATAGAGCCTCATCTTGTATATTTTATATGATTTGTAATATTGTGCTAACTAATTTTCACTCTTGTTTTAGAGAACAAAATTAAATCTTATGAACCTTGTACCGTCTTGGTGTAGAGGAAAAAGTCCAACTTTAGAGAAGGAGGATGGCGGTTATTTCCTCTTCGGGGAGAAGAGTGAAAGTCCAAGCTCAGGTGTGAGCATTGGCGGTGCAGTCACTTACTTCATGTTGAAGCTGATAGTCAATTTGAAACTATACTCTCAGTGATAGATGTAGGGGGATTTTCGAATCACTCTAAAATCTTTATGTTCCTCTCTCTCGCACTTTAATTTCCAACTATAACTTTACAGTTTTTTTTTACATCTTCATTATTTGTGATTAAGTGAGTATCATACTGCTGATTCATTGTGCCAACTGATTTATAACATAAAATCTTGATTCTTTTGCATTGTATTTGTTACTGTTGGATTGTGCCAGTCAGTTCCCGGTTTATTTTTCTGGCTCTACCAGCCAAACTGGCATTCTACCAGAATATTTAGTTCTTGGATAAAATTTGAACTAGCTCTTAATTATATTTTAAATCCTATTTCCCTCCTTATAGGGTCCAACAATGTATATACTATTTTTGTTGATCTTTACATACATAAATGTGATTTATGAGTTTGTGCATGTGTGTGCATGCTTGTGCACAATTTAGATATTTGCTAAGCTTGTATATGCTATATATATGTTGGATTTGATGTTTTAGCACACTTATGTGTGTATATGTGTGATATATGATATATCTTGGCATATTAGTGATAGCACACATATCTTTGATGATATCTCCTTTTGATACAAGTTTTTGAGTTTTATTTGTGATATATCTCTTATACACAATGAATCAATTCATATATGCGGGAGGATCCTAGATATTCATATATTTACATATATGTAGGGTAAGCACTCTCAAATTTGAGATATATACTTATATGCTTAAAATTGAAGATTCCATTTGCCTATTCATTTCTACACTAGATTTTTTTAATAGATATTTTATTGATTTTCATTCTTAAATGAAATTTGAATTTTGGCATGAGATTTATAGCAATATTTTATTTTGGTTCATTGCTTTTGGTATATATTGAGTGGGAGCAATTTCTTATCTTAATTCGTGATCATATATGTCACCAGTTCATGTATATGAATACTTCATATTTTGACTTTTGAAGGACTTTTAAGCTAAAATTGGTATATCTTTTTTGATGATCCTTCACACACATACACACACACATCTGAAAGTTAAATAGGCAATCCTAGAAGAGGTGAATAGTGTTTTAAAACTAATTGTAACAAATAATAAGCCCAATTTGATTGGATGCACAATTCAAGAGTTACAAACACAATATGACAAAATGAATAATAGCAAAAGAAAGAGGTTGAGTAAGAGAGATAAAAAGAAATTTGAGCCGATAAGTGACTTATAGTAGCTCGGTCTCCAACCGTCTTCTCCACTACCTAGAGACTTCTTCTCTAGGATTAACCAATCTCTTATTGGTAGCTTCCTTTTTAGGTAGAGCTTTGATTGTTTTACAACTGACTTTTTTCCCGGGTAGAACTAGACCTTACAATACTTTCTTTTCGGGGAAAGTGTAAACCTTGACTTACCCACTCTCCAAGTGATTGGATTTCTTACCTACAATCAATACAATTAGAAGATTGTTCTCTGTACAAATGTGAGAATCAATTAAAGCACAAATACGACTAATAAAAATGAATACAAGTTGAGACTCTAAAGGCAAGAAGAATTAATACAAGTTAGCTTAGCACAATAAGATCTAGATGCTTAATAGTAAGAAAATAAAAAACTTGAATCTAGAATCTTAGTGTTGGAAAGAGAGAACATTGCTAAGAAAGTTGACATGGATTGCCGAGGGGTCGTCGAGGTGATCGCCAATGAAGTCGACGACGAAAAGGCAGAAGGAAACAGCAGCAGAAAATAACACAACAACAGCAGAACAGGTTCTGCGGTCGGCCGACCCGGTCGACCGCCCGCACAAGCAGGAGATCGGTCGACCGGCGCGGTCGACCAATGTGCACAACGTGCACAGGAAAAGAGCTCGGTCGACCGCCCGGTCGACCGACTGAAAGCACCTAACTCTCTGTTGGGCACCCAGTCGACCGACTGGTCGACCGGAGGAAGGGTCGATCGACCGACAGTCGGGTGCGGGTAATTTTCTACTGATTCAGAAATCTGTTGTATTTAAGGGCTGTTGTTGGTTTCTAGGGTTTGTATCTTGTAGAAGATCAAGAAAAGGAAAAAGGCTGGAGCTCTCTTGCATTCAAAGAGGCTGCTAGCCATTGTAATCTTCTTCCAAGTAAATTAATCTCTCTTCTGATTGCCCCGAGGACGTGGGCGTTGAGGCCGAACCTCGTTAATATTGTTGTTTGCGTTTTGTGATTTCTTCTGGTGATTATTTGTGCTGTTGGGTGTTCTTTGTGCTTGGAGATTTGTGAGATCCTCAGTTAGTTGTTGTCACCGAGGCACAACAAGTGGTATTATAGCTTCCAGGTTTGGCTTGGGATTTCTGTAGATTCGGAGAGTTCTAGATTTTATTCGGTGGAGATCGTGTGTCGATCTCAGATCAGAGGTATTGGTGTTCGTGGGATCGTGTGTCGATCTTAGGAGGACACAATGAGGGCTCGTGGAATCTGTGGTGGAGTAGATCTGGAGAGAAACTCGATCTAGGGTTTCAAGGGAAAGGTAAAAATCTAATTTTTATCTGAAGTATAGATCTATTTTCAGTTGGTTATTCTTCCGCATAGATAGAGGATCAGAAATCTCAATGGCAGAGGAAAGTACTTCGGTTAAGACCATGCATCCTCATCCGAGGATCGACGTGGTGAAGTTCAATGGTACAAATAACTTCGGGATGTGGAGATGTGAGGTTATGGATGCGCTGAATGTATCGAACCTCGAGGACACTCTCCTATTGGAGAAGAAAAGGAGCACGACCACTGATGAAGAGTGGGCAAAGATGAACAGGTCGGCATGTGGATTGATACGTTCATGTTTGTCACAAGACATAAAATACCTTGCACAACATGAGACGTCGGCGAAGAAACTGTGGGAAAACCTTGCGAAGAAATACCTGACTAAGAGTGTTGAGTCCAGGTTGCAGCTTAAGAGTAAGCTGTATCAGTTTCGGATGAAGAAGGGGAGCACAGTGAATGAGCACATCAACCGATGCACGAAGCTTCTTACAGACTTGGTAAACGTGGATGTCACTATAGAAGAGGAAGATAAGGCGATCATCTTTCTGAACTCACTCCCGGCGGAGGAGTATGAGACATTCACTCTGACCTTCATCAATGGAAGGCAGACCTTGGATTATGATGAGGTGTCGTCTGCACTGACTAGTTGTGAGACGAGGAAGAAGGAGAGACATCCTTCTAGGTCAAGCTCATCGGCGGAGGCACTGGAAGTATGAGGCAGAAGTTCATCATGGAAAGGCAAGGAGGTTAGAGGAAGATCGAAGTCCAGGCCGGGTTTCAGAAATCTGAAAAGGAATCAGTGTGCCTTGTGTAAGGAACTAGGACACTGGAAAGCAGAATGCCCGAAGGCCAAAGGTAAGAAGGTGAGTCAAAGACCGAGGCGAATCTCGCACAGACAGATGGATCGGATGATGACTCATCGGTGTTCTCTCTCTCGGTTACTACCCCTACTATTTGTAACTCAGATAGTGCTGAGTGGATCTTTGATAGCGGAGCCACCTATCATGTGTGCCCGAACAGGGCCTGGCTCTCTAGCTTTAAAAGGCTGGATGGATGTTACACGGTCATGGGGGATGACCATCCGTGTAATATTGAAGGGATGGGTACAGTTCGCATCAAGATGGATGATGGGATAGTTCGAGAGTTGAAGGAGGTGAGGTATGTACCTCATCTCAAAAGGAATCTTATCTCAGTTGGCACTTTGGAAGCATCGGGCATGGTGATATCTGTTCGAGATGGCAATCTCAGGATGATCAAGGGCTCGATGGTGGTGATGAAAGGCGTCCGCCAAGGCAACCTCTACTATTTGAAGGGTAGTACGATTACAGATCAGGTGGAGACTTCGAGTTCTTCAGATGTTGGTGGCCTGGATGTCTGGCAAGGAAAGGTCGGACAGGAAGAAGAAGAATCTTTGCGAGCTCCTGCGAAGACGGAAATGGAAGGTGCTGCTACCTGCAAGTCGGAAAGTGGACATAGCGTTCTGGACAAGAAGAAGGTGAGATTCAGCACCAGTACTCACCACAAAGAAGGTCTTCTTGATTGTGTTCACGTGTGCATTTGGGACCTGCTAAGATGGCATCGCTTGGAGGTCACAGGTACTTTGTCTCTTTTGTTGATGATTCATCTAGGCATGTTTGGATATATCCCATGAGACAAAGGAGTGAAGCCCTAGATGTGTTGGTGAAGTGGAGAGGAAAAATGGAGAGGCAGATAGGTAGGAAGATAAAGGAGTTTCATATTGGTAATGTTGGAATGGACATGTACCAGTTCCTACGATTTGGCCAGAACACAGGTATTGCAACTCACTTCACAACAGGTACAGATGGGTTGGCTAAAGAAGTGATCCGTCCCTTGCTGGAGAAGGTTCGGAGGTTGTTGTTTAATGCAGGATTAGACAGGTCGTTTTAGGCTGAGGCGACAGAGTATGCTAGCCATCTCATGAACAGATCGACTGCGATAGGAGGTAAAGCTCCATTAGAAATTTGGTTTGGGGAAGTTACTCAAGATCATTGTTTGCTGCGGGAGTTTGAAAGTCCGGCCTACTTCAGTGCCAAGAATGGCAAGGTGAATCCGCGAGCAAAGAGGTTTGTCTATCTGGGCGTCAAGGGAAACAGCTACAGGTTGTGGGACCCCGAAGACAAGAAGATCGTGATGAGCAGGCATGTCACTTTTGGAGAGACTTCAGTGTTGAAGTTCACCGTCTCTCAGCAGGTGGAGAGAACGAAGACCAAGGAAGGATCGCAGCGGGTGGAGGTTGATGCTACTCCATCATCTCCAGTTGGTTCGGCATCAAAGGAGACTTCATCGGAGGTGATATCGGGTGGAGATCATGATACAAAAGGTGATGCTGAATAGGTTGACGACATTGTTGAGGATGTCGAGTTGTTTGCAGCTATAGGAACAAAGGTGAAACCATGCTTGTGGGGAAAGAAGCATGAATCTCAAGCTTGTAATCGTGACAAGCTGAAGTTGAAGGCCGTTGTCCTCCATGATGGTTGGGAAGAGGTTCATATGACTCGGTCAGACAGGTTCACTGCTGCAAATAGAGGTGCAAGTGCTTGAGCTTGATGAAGCTCATCTAAATGAACTACGGTTGGCTTGATCCTTTGGGCAAGGTACGTAGGCAGCCGTAAAGGCGCAGCCATTTGGTGATGCAACTCTTATGAAGCTATTTGGGTTCTCGAGAAGTTGTTTTGGATCTTCACATAGAGGTGAAGAGTTGTGGCCGTTTGGAGCTTCACGTAGAGGGTGGAGAGGCTTCACGTAGAGGTGAAGCATTGTGGTCAGTTGGACTTCACGGAGAGGTGAGGTGTTGTGGTCTCGATGAACAGGTGATCTTCCGGTGAGAAGATGTTGAGCTTGCATAAGGAGTGGTGTGCATTCAGTTGAAGCCGACGATGTTTGGCGTGCTCTACACAGACTTGGTGGACCGTCAGTGGAAGACAGGTAGACTAGATAGAGCTAGTCAGTTGAAGAGTCAATGTTGGCTCATGAGAAGTCTTCGTGAGGTCGTGAAGTTGCGGAGTGGAAGCCACAGTTTGCTGATCGGCATGTATGAAAATTCTCCTAAGGTGAAGTGCAAGGAAAGCATGTGCGATATTTTTCAAGGATAGCTGAGCTAAAGATTCCAAGCCGAGATCGTGTGTCGATTTTGTCCGGTGCGCGCAAGCCGAGATCGTGTGTCGATTTCGCCAGGTGAAAGACTGGGGTTCTTTGGAGATCGGCTCAGATTTTGGAAAATCTTCGCCGAGGTGGAGAATTGTTGGAAAGAGAGAACATTGCTAAGGAAGTTGACATGGATTGCCGAGGGGTCGTCGAGGTGATCGCCAATGAAGTCGACGACGAAAAGGCAGAAGGAAACAGCAGCAGAAATAACACAACAGCAGCAGAATAGGTTCTGCGGTCGACCGGCCCAGTCGACCATCCGCACAAGCAGGAGATCGGTCGACCGGCGCGGTCGACCGATGTGCACAACGTACACAGGAAAAGAGCTCGGTCGACCGCCCGGTCGACCGACTGAAAGCACCCAACTCTCTGTTGGGCACCCAGTCGACCGACCGGTCGACCGGAGGAAGGGTCGGTCGACCGACCGGTCGACCGACAGTCGGGTGGGGTAATTTTCTGCTGATTCAAAAATCTGTTGTATTTAAGGGCTGCTGTTGGTTTCTAGGTTTTGTATCTTGTAGAAGATCAAGAAAAAAAAAAGGCTGGAGCTCTCTTGCATTCAAAGAGGCTGCTAGCCATTGTAATCTTCTTCCAAGTAAATTAATCTCTCTTCTGATTGCCCCGAGGAGTAGGCGTTGAGGCCGAACCTCGTTAATATTATTGTTTGCATTTTGTGATTTCTTCTGGTGATTATTTGTGCTGTTGGGTGTTCTTTGTGCTTGGAGATTTGTGAGATCCTCAGTTAGTTGTTGTCACCAAGGCACAACATTTAGGGAAGAAATCTTGAGGAGATTAAGATCATGTAGTAGAAGTTGAAGAATAAGTCTCAATCAAAACACCAATTGAAATCTTTGACTACTCTTGAAGAAGAAGAAATTTAAGCTTGAAAGAGTGAGAATTTTGAATAAGAAGTCTCAAAAATATTTGTAGAGTGTTGTTGAAAATTTTCTCAATTTTTTTAAATAGTGTTGAGAAGAGGTACTTATATAAAGAAGTACAAAAGAATAGGTGAGAGAAAGATCTCCAAAAAATTTGTGCTAAAATATCTCCTCAAAATAAAAAATTGAGTTAATTGGTTCGACTGTTAAACATTGCCGGTCGATCCAAGTGACCGCTCAACACTTGAGATCACTTAAATTTGTCACACGTGGCGGATGATGCATCACTCTGGCGATCGATCCTGAAAGATTTAGGACACCATCTCAAAAGGATAGCCTTCTAGGTGAAATTGCCTAAATCCTTATATACCCAAGATCATCTGTAATACCCTGACTGTTTTGATCTTGTAAGCATCATTTTATATATGTTTTTATCCCATTTAACCTGAAATTTTTGTATGAGACTCTGTATTGGGTCTGGACTCTACCCTAGAAATTTCAAAACTTTTTCTTTAAAATTATTATTTAAATAAATCTTTTCTTTTTCCTTCTATTTTTCTTTTCTTTCCTTCTTAATTCCATTTCTTTTCCATTTTTCTTTATTTTTTATATTATTTTCTTAGGTGACTTTTTCACTTAGCTCCCTAGACAAATTTATATTTACATTTCCATTTTTCTTTCTTTTCTTTTTCTTTTCTTTTTCTCCATTTTTCTAGAAACTTCTTTCTTTTCTTTCTTCTTTCTTAAGCCAAAGCATTTGGCTTCTCTTGGTAGCCTCTCCTTCACCCTCTAATATCTTTCCCTCTAATTCCCTATCCAAGGCCGGCCCCCACTTTCTCTCTCTACCTTTCTCTCTCTAAAAGGTGAGATAATCTCTCTTTTCTCTCAAAAAATGCTACCACCACCAAACTACCACCATCACCATCACCATAATACCTCCTCCACCTTCCTAACATGATCGCACCACCCTCTCCCTCTTCCATCCCTTTCTCTCTCTAAAATCTCTCCAAAACTCACTTTCTCTCTACTCCTATCACTTTCTCTCTCTAATTTTCTTCCTCTCTTTTCCTTCTACAACAGGCTGGCAGCCCTTCTCCCTCTGTCCACCTTCTCCACCATCTTTCTACATCACCCACACCTTCAAAATCCCTCTTTTTCTCTCTCTACATCACTTTCTCTTTCTAAAAAGGGCTTTTCCTATTTTCTCTCTCTTAAACCACTCCCCTTTCTCTTTAACACCCACGGCCAGCCAAGGCCCTCACATACATCCCATACACACTCTCCCATACACGTGCACACCTACACGTGGTATCGGGCATTTTCTGATTATAGGTGAGTACTTTCCCTTGTTGATATAACTGTAAATATTTATATAAATGTTCTAGGTGTTGTATATGTTAATTGATATATCTGGACTTGTATAAATGTTCTTGGATATTTTTAAGATTTTCTTGTAATTTTTAGAAATTATCTGGGCATTATTATGATTTTTCTGTATTTTAGAAATTAACTATATATTTTTAGGATTTTTCCGGTATTTACATAATTTATTTGTGTATTTCTGGGAATTTTCTGTGTATTTAGAAATTTTCAATGTATTTTTAGAAAATTTCTATATTTTTCTGAAATTAATGTGTATTTTTTAAGAATTATCTGGATTATTGTATTTTAGGACTAACAGTGGTGCAGGTAGTGATAGAAAACCCTCGGGACAAACTCCCTTCTGGGGCTGCGTAGTCTCGGGAGATTGCCTCACTGGTTATCCAATAGGCATAATGGCCATCGCCCGACACCTTGCCCTCCCTCTGGGTGTTCATGATAGCCAGATAGGGGTGGTTCCTTGGTGGCAGATACATAGGTTAAAGCCCTCGGGCAAGCTATCTTTCGGGGATAGCATTGTCTGAAAGACCGCTCTGCAGGTCACTCAAAAAGGCAAAGGGCCAACACCACCGCTTGACACCTTCGGGTTTTGAGGTGATTGGGGGCAGAGAGTTTGCCAACTCAGCTCAGGAATATTATGTTATGATGGTGACTGTGATTATGACTGATATTATTATATGAGTTATTGCCTGTGTGTGATACTAACATCTTCTGCAGGTACTTATATAACCTCTTGGCTTAACCGCTTTGCGACTCCATATTACAAACTCCAAGCTTAACCTCTCTGAGGCTTTTAACAGCTTAGGTCCGTTTATATAGCTTCGATTGATAAGCGAGACCAAGCGCCCAACGCTTTATCACTAGACACGCCTAGGCGAAACTATGCCGGATTTTAGACTCACATTTTAAGACCAAGTCGTTCCCGAGTTCCACCATGCGCTTTAGTGTATAAACATTGTTTGCTGATCTATCTCTAGCACTGCATTGCACAGCTTATTTGTGCGCATAGCTACAATACTGCTTTTATCTTATTTTAATGAATGTGAATTCCTGATATCAATTATATGATTTGCATACTGTCTTTAATAATGACACTGTACAAAGATACTGTGTACTGATACTGATACTTCACCTGACACTTGACATATGGACATTGACATATAACATTTACTGCCTACAATGCATACACTGATCACTGGACGGTATCACAACTCCAGATCTATTATACCACACTATTTCTAGACCTAATACCGTAACTCCTGACTAGATATAATCATGATTACTGACTTACGAGGATTTACATGATTACTATACTGATACAAGAAGACTAGTACCCCTGAATACTGTAATATTGATTCCTGTACTACTGATTATTGAATCCCTGAAAATAGGGATATTACTGATACTGAATTATTAAAGATCCATATAAATGGTTTATCGTGATTATATTGAAAATGTACACTAGACAAACTGTAATAATAAATTACTCAACATACATTGGGGATTGGGAAAACTGATGACATCAATATGTACAGCTTCTTAATGGCTCGATGTTGCAACCACTGTTCAGAACTGCCAGAGGCCACATCTGGTGGGATGTACTGGCACCCTATACTGATTCGACTACTGAATCCAGGGCATACAAATAAGACCCTTTACAGCCTAGCAGCTAGGATTAGAGACCAAATCCAATCGACTGATGTCGTTATCCCGGGTATGCACGTGGCCCATTATGAACCAGATACAATTGATTCTCCATCAGTTTCCAATAATAACTCGTCTTATTCGTATGTGAATGTATGTATACCAGAAACACATAATTAAACATATAGATCAGATGAATAATAATAAATGTATCAACCCAACATTGATGATGCTACGAACATATGATATTCGGTTTCCCCTTCATTTGTATTCTGGTACACCCATATCAGATCTGAGTGAGTTCTACCAGAGTATCAACTTTAGTATGGACTGCCAGTGATGGGTGACATTGGTAGGGAGATGATTAAAATGTCATACGGTACTGATAATCATTATTATAAACATAATACGCTACACTATAGCTCTTAACTGTCATAACTTAATTGTCTAATAATAATAATATCAGGAGCGGATGTTATTCGACCGCTCTCTTGTTTGAACAATGGTATCCACATATCAGAATTCGGATATGATCTGCTGGATGTTCGGATTCCCATAAGAGCTGCCAGTGGTATGGGATAGTAAAGGAGAATGATCATAATAACAAGCGATACTGATTATTATTATTGTTATATAATTAAGTTATCCTAACTACGAATCGTATAAGAGTTCTGAACATAACAGATAATATTGATACTGGACTACTACTGACAGAATACTGAACCATTGTTTACAAGAATACTGACATACTTACTGATCAACAACTCTGTTTGTATATACTTAATTGATAGTGAAGTGAGGTACATGGTATATAGATGAGGGTTTTCTTGTTTGGATTATCCCCTCGATGTATTAATCTCATGGGTGCAGAGATCGAGTTTATACAATTGATTTTGTCTCCATTTACATTTATAATATGACATATACAGTTCATACATGCTTGATAAATATATTCCATTTACAATTACTGTCTGTCTGCTTGTCTTGAACGCACGATCCACTGATATTCCTATACACGTGTGCTTGCTTGAACATGCCACTTAGCTTTTACATACTCGTTGGGTTGCATTCTGACAACTCTGGATCTGTATGTCCAGATTTCGGAGCTTGAACCTTAGTGAAGTTCCTGTTGCTGTTCAGAGCGTGCAGCGGAAGCATGACAATTGCGTAGTAGATTATCTTTATCCATTCCGTTGACTGGATCTTGAGATTCCTCCTTCCTGCTCGAGAGCATCTGCCACTTTTGGCCTGTGTAAATCTCTTGTAAATCATATTTTGTATCCCATGGTGATGTAATTTCTTGTAATATTGGATCACATTCTGTGATAACAATGTACTTGAACTGTAATGAAAGAATATTATAAATGTGCTTTCATACTCGATTCCTAACTGTACTGATATGCTTAGCGCGCATACATACGAGTATTTTACTGTGCGTATATACGGTGCAGTAGCGTCTCCTTATCTGGTGGGGCGGGGTGTTACACCATCCCCATGTCTAGCCGATTTGGGACTATTTATTCGACCCAAACCCACCAATCCTCCTCAAACAAAAGTATCCCTGCAAGTTCAATTTTCTTCACAATGGAAGACCAAATGCTCGATCGAGATCCAACTCTTCACTGCGTGGGGGCAGACACGCCTTACATGAAGCACCAACTGCAACCAGTCACTCCTCTACACCATGTGGGAGGCGGCACATCCATTGCAAAGGAGCATCACTGACAAATATCTAGCGAGCCTAATTGCTTTACAGGGACCTGATACTGCGCCTTCTTGCGCCAAATTGGGGGATCAACAATATCGAACATCACCCACACACAACGACTAAGTTCGGGACATGGCTCTGATACCAATTGAAGACTTGGGACACCATTCCAAATGGCTAGCATTTTAGGTAGGAGTTGCCCAAATCCTTATATACCCAAGACTATCCCCATGTCTAGCTGATGTTGGACTATTTGTTTGACCAAAATCCCAATAGATCCCACACAAAACAAAACCTAGTAACGGTCAGAAGAGAAACAGTCGTTATAGAAAATACTACACAGAAATTATAAAAAACTACAATGTAAAAAGAATTCCCACACAATTTTAGAAAACATCAACCCTACAATCGACTTGCCAGTTGAACCAGAGCTTGGCTGGAAGTTAGGGTCAAAAAATATCAAACAGCGAATGACCCAAGGATTCTGGCTGTCGATTCTGTTGGCCCAAAGACCATTTAATCTAGTTTTGATGACAAAACATATGAAATTATGTTTTCTAACAATTTTCTTTAAATAAGTTTTAGGATTTTTCAGTGTTGCATTTGGCTTCTTCAATAAGACTCACATTATTTTAAAGTCATGAAAATGATGATTCAAGAGTCTAAGCACCAAGAAGACACGTACATGGGGATTCACCAAGCTCAAGGATCAAGATTGCTAAAGAGTATATAGTATAGAAGATTTCCATTTTTTCTATATTTTTAGTATAAAATTTGTAGTCTTATTAAAATCAAGATAGTTAGCTTGATAGCTCTTGAGATTCACACACACACACACACACACACACACCCATCTTTCATCTTCCTATATGTTTTTGAAAACATGTAAACATGTTTCTTTTTTTTAGTTTTCAAAAATGAGTTTCGGAAAAACAATTTTTCTTTTTAGAAAAGTATTTTTAACAAAATATAGTTCTACTTAAGTTTTATGATGATCTCTGATCACACACTAAACCTATCATATTCTAGGAACTCTATTTTGTAATTGTGATCAAAATACTTTTTGTCGGAAAAATGATAGACTTCAAAAAGGTTTCAAAATCTGACTTTGGCCCTGAGTCGGTCAACTGAACGGTCGACCGTTGACAGAGTGAAATTGCTCTATCGGTTGACCGAGCAGTCGACCGATTATGCATAAAATTTCTTAAGTGCTTTGGTGTGCACTTCGGTCGACCGATTAAGAGACCCTTAGCTTCTGTTGGGGCATGGTCGACCGACTGGTCGACCGTTAGAGAGCAAAGCTCTCTATTTGGGTCACTCAGTCAATCGGGCGGTCAACCGGCCGGTCGACCGACAAAACACTTTTGTTCTGATTTTGACCCCAACAACTAGTTTCTGTTTTGTCTTTTTTGGGTCATATCCCAACGAATATTTTGGGGTTTCTCTACTAGTTTTCATGCTCTATAAATAGTAGCACTGTAGAAAAACCCTACAACAAGTTTTTAACATCCAAGATTAAGTTTTACTGATCAAAATTCTTTTTCTTGAGAAAATCTTAATATTGAGCCAAAAATTCCATATCCTTGTTTATCTTGAACTTTCCATCACATCTTTACAAGCACTTGTCACTACAAAATCTCAAAGTGCTTCAACTACTTCAGTTGGTTATAGGATTGTGCTTGAGTGAGCTTTTGTGATAAAGAAGAAGATCACTTTTTCTTGTTTTCTTGAAGTTGTAGAGGTTGTGACTTCGAGTGAGCTAGTGAGCCGATTGTAGGTGTTGTGGCATCAAGAGAGAGAGTTGCAGGTTCGTTGAGTTCTTGTGGAAACATGTAAGGGTTGTCAATCTCGCATGATCAGTTTAGTGAAATCCTTCATTGCGGTGAAGGTGGGAACATAGAGCAGTAGCTCGAACCTCGAAATAAATCCTTGCGCTTTTGATTGCGCTTCTTATCTCTTAACTCAACTCTCTCTACACTTGCATGCTAAAATTGTTTATCTTATTGCAAGTATCTTTTGTGTTGTGATTGTTTATTGTTGTTAGCTTATAATTGTTTTTAATTCCATATTATTTGTCATAAACCTATAAACATCACCTATTCCCCCCTCTAGGTGACATATAATTGGTATCAGAGCTAACCCTAGTTTTTAGTTTAACCACCTTAGGGAGATCCTTCATTTGGCTATATACATTTGTTGCATTTGCTATTTTTTTATGCACTCTTACTTATTTTCATGGCATCACACGACTTCTCTAGCATCAAGTCCGCACTCAAATTTGATGGGTTGAACATTCCTATTTGGAAGGTCAAGATAACTATATTTCTTAAGTCCCTAGGAGTTAAAGTTGCCAAGGCTATTACCAAAGAGTTTGCTGAACCTCACGGTGATGAGGATACATGGTCCGAAATAACTGTCAAGGACTATGAAGACAATGCCAAACCATAATATGCACTAACACAAGCATTAAACGATGATGATCTTTCTCATATAATAAATTGCAAATCTGCTTATGAAGCATAGAATGATCTAATTATTAATTACAAGGGTACATCCCAAGTGAAGAGATCCAAAATTGATCTTTTACGCACTTAATATGAAGATTTCTACATGCTTGAAAATGAGAGTATTGATGAGATGCTCACCCATTTTACCAAAATTACTAATGGGTTATCTTCTTTAGGTGACTCCATTGACAATGACTAAAAAAATAAAGAAGGTCATTAGAGCTCTCCCCAAAGCTTGAAAAGTGAAGGCTATAACTTTAAAGGAGCTCATTGATAGAGAAGAAATGGGCTTCTTCAGATTCATCAGAAATCTCAAGGCTCATGAGATGAAGATGAAGGTGCAAGAAGAAAGGGAGCCTCCAAAGAAGAAATTCATAGCTTTCAAGGCTACTTCCTCATCCATTGAAGAAGATGAACCATCAGAAGATGGTGATGAGGACTTCGCTATGCTCATTCGAAGAGTGGGCAAGATGTTTTATAAGAAGGGGAGACAAAGTAACTTCCGAAGATGAAAACCCTAAGGAAGATTCGAGAAGAAGAAGGAGAAGATGGGTCGTTGCTTTCATTGCAAGAAGATGGGCCATCTCATTGTGGATTACCTTCTCTACAAGCTACCACCTCTAAGAAAGTGCACAAGAAGAAAAAGGCTATGATAGCCACGTGGGACAATTCGAAAACCAAATTCAAAGAAGAAATCGACACTGCACGCGTTTGCTTCATGGCAAACGAAGAGGAGACATGTAAAGTAAATCTTGAAACCTCTCTTGAGGAAGATGATTTAACTATGGATAAGTGTGCTCAAGTTTTTGAAAAATTACAAGATCGCTATGAGATTTCAATTGCTCAAAATAAGAAATTGAAAAAGGAAAATAAGATTTTAAACAACAAACTAGACATTGTTTTTAAAGAGAAAAATGAGTTATCTATTTGTTTTGAAAAGACCAAAAAGGATTTCAATGTTTACAAAATTATTTACAACGGCAAAAGCCCTAACATTAGTTTTGATATTTTAAATTCTACATTGAAGAAATGTGCTATTGATATGAATAAAAATTGGCTCAATGTTTCTAAAGGGCAAAACCAAAAGGAAACACACTTCCACTCATAAACAACATACTTTACATGCATAACATGCTTCACATACACATCAACACAATCATGCATTTATTTATGACAAAGTGTACACTTGTACACATTGCAGCCGTAAAGATCATTTAGCAAGATTTTGTTATGCAAAATTGAATATGTTAAATAAAAATATTTGGGTGCGAGAAAGTACTAACCCTATAGGACCTAAAAAGATTTGAGTACCAAAAAACACACCAAACTTGATTGATATAGGTAAGTCCTCCTCCAAGATGTTGAGGGAGATGATGCCTTAGTGATGGATGCATTAGAGTTCAAAGGATCAACCGATATGATGCATCACTATCAAGGAATATGGTGGGAGAACACCACCTTTTTTTTAGATTGCCTATGGTGCGATAACATCTCTACTTGAAAATTTTATTTCTAACTAGAGCTATACATGCATAGGAATAGCTAGCTTTTCATTTGTGCTAACATGATTTTTTTTTTATTGATAGCATGTTTATATTTGAGCTAGTTTTTTGACTATTCTATTTTATTCAATCTACTAGCCCATTGATTGATTGCTCATACTTATAGGATAAACCCATGTTCAATTTTTGATATATATATATATATATATATATATATATATATATATATATATATATATATATATATATATATATGAATGTGTACTTAGATGCTTTTATTTGTTCGCATACATGTACGAATTTCTTTTGTATCTATCTTGTATTTGGGTATCTTATTTAAATTATTTTTAAGCAATATATCAAGATAGCAATTACGTGTCTCAGCTCTTATCTAGAGGAATGACGAAGAAAAGTTCAGAACCCGTTATGGGTATTCGGCTTCAATATCTTGTATTTAATTGCTTAATATATGAATTAAATAATGAAAAATGTATTTTTATATATGCTAAATATATTTGATTTCATATTTTGTCGTATGACCTTGCCTATAAGATTTTTGGACCTTTATATTCTAGTCAAATTGATCTCAAAACCCTATTTTCAAATAGTCAATATTTCATATATTAGAGTGTTCCGGTCGACCAATCGGTCGACCGATTTGGCCTGTAAAAAGGCCAGTTGACTGAGCGGCTGACTGAAATAGCCTGATATAATATATTTTTGCTCTCAGTCTTGAGCCGGTCGACCGAGCGGTCGACCGCCTCTAACCATATTTGGTCTCGGGTAGACCCAATTGACCAGCCGGTTGACCAAATTTTGGGTCTGGGCGATTTTAAGTGTTTAAAAACCCTAGATCCCCTTTTCATTTCTCATTCATTCAACCAACTTCCTCTCTTCTTCTGCTCCATTTTCTTTCTTACTCTCTCTCTCTCTCTCAAATCCTCCTCTCTATTTCTTAATCCAACCCTAAAAATATCTCGAATCTTGCCTCTTTACTCTGAGATCTTTAATTTCAAGTTGGGATTTTTTAGAAATTTCAGGTAAAACCCTAATTTCTTCCCCAAAATTTCTTGTGTCAATTTTCCCTTCAATTTCCTTCTAATTCGTGCCTAGATTGTGATCTCCATCTTATTTCCTCATCATGTCTAAACGTGCAAGAACTAAAAAGCCAAATAACCTAAAACATTGATAAATTTGTTTGTTTCCCAAAATGCATCTCACAAATATTCCATTATCCACAACAAAAATGTGATTTCGGGTCATATGGTGGTTCTTGCTGATTTTGATCACCTTAATCTTGGACAAATTTTAAGTATCTTGTCACCATCAAAGAACCTATTTATCATGAGCTAGTTCACTATTTTTACTCTAATCTACCCTTCCATGCTAATCATATCTGATCTAGAGTCATAGGCAAAATATTAATATCTCAATGGAGACAGTTTCCTGTCTACTACATCTCTCTAATGAGGGTGTAGATATCATAATGTACACGTTCATGATTTCGAATACCCAGACAGTGAGACTGCTTTCACCGATTCTCTATTGCTTCATGGCGGTGAGAACTCGGCTTTAGTAAGGAATGAGGAGGTGAAGCATTACACTCTCACCGCCCAAGTCCTTACTAAAATCGTGTTCCATAACCTCTTGCCAAAATTAGGAGAGTATAGTCACGCCTGGGCATCCACTCCTCTTCTGATCTATTGCCTTTTGAAAGGTATTAGAGTCAATATCCCAAACTCATCATTGATTTCATGCGCTCGGAGCACCTTTTCATCCCAAATAGGAACCTGCCTTGGATGCTCATTACCCGTCTCCTAAAACTTCTAAAATTTGACCTCTCAGGTGAAAGGTCTATTGCACACTCTATTGATATCAACAAAACTCTTCTTAAGAGGATGCATGTAAGAGAGCGTGTACTGTTCCTCAACCCCCTCCTGTTGTTCCACCATTTATACCTAGATCCTCATCATCTTCTGTGGATCCTTTTGCTGCACTCTCAGCACAATTTCAAGAACACTCTCTGAAAATCAGCTCTCAGATTGAGAAGATATCGACTCGTCAGGAAGAGATCCAACAGGGATATCAGAATGACTTGACGTATGTTTGCTCTTCCATCCAATACCTTCATATCTGTGCTGATGAGAGCTTCGGTAGGCATGCATGGCCTGCTTCTTTTCCGAGCGGCTACGCTCAGCCTCTTCCTGCTACGGGTCCTCCTTTTGATCCATGGGTTTCTCCTCTAGTTCCATCCGATGCACCGGCTCCTCCTGAAGATCCAGATTTCCAGAAAGATTGAACCCCTTTGTGATGCTGACGAAAAGGGGGAAAGTGATTGGAGTTATCTAGGTGTTGCTTTTATATTTTTATGTTTTTATGTATTCGGTAGTCTTTTGGACATGTAGTATGTTTATGTTTTTATTTGAAACATGTAATATGTTTTTCATTTGGACAAGTAGTATCTTTATTTTGTTATAGCATGAACTTGTGCTTTGATATGGTTTATTTTATTATGATATCATCTTTTGTTGGTGAGATATGTATCTCCTTTTGTTGTTGGTTTTGATCTATATTTTTGTTTAAGATATACATATCTGTTGCCTTTTGTGGTATGTGGTATTTTATTATGTGTATCCTATTGTATACCATCCATCTACCATGCGTTATGGAGGTGGGCGGTATTGGAAGGTTGGAGGAAACCATTTGTGCATACTTGATTGTGCACATTGCACATTTTGTATCACATATGTCACATTTTTTATTTATTTTTAAATAAAACTCTGCTTTTTAATGTATTTTCATGTTTAGTGGTATGCAATATAATTAACAAAGAAAATATAAAGACTGACAAATTTATCCAATTAAATCCAAATAATTTAAAAGATCAAGCAAATTAAGAAGATCAATTCAAATTCAAATGTTTTAAAAGCTATCTTATCTGAAAACTGAATATATTAGATAAGATAATGTCATCTAATTTCAAGGAAAAATGGATTATTTGAAGACCCTATCAGTTTCGCTGAAGATAAATGGATATCCCATCAATTTTAAGGGATAAATTAAAAATCCAAAAGGATAAATAGATAGAGAGAAGATCAACGACGAGATGAATCAATAATATTTGGAGATACGGAGGAAAATCTAAGTAAATTAGGAGTATTAAATTAATTTAGACTCAGATTCAGGCTAGACACTCTTTAGTATTTTAATCATAACTTTTGCTAACAAAACTCATATCTGATGATTTAAGATGATCCAGAAGAAGTCTTAAAGTACTACAATTCTTATATTGATCACTCGCTCCAATTTTATCACTTGATAAGTGATATTCATCTATCAAAACGCCAATAAGCTGCAGATCGATTGAATTTTCATATATGGATAAATCAAATCAAGTTTGGAGATAAAGGGAGGATTCAAATTCAGAAATAGCCACCTCCTCCTATCTATCCACTCGTCTCCCCTATCCATTTCTTTCCTATAAATACCCCACACATCAGAGGCAGAGAAAAAAGACTAGGATTATCTCTTATGTTCTTTTTAGGGTTTAGGATCATTGTTAGATTGTTTATAAGAAATTATATCTCAGTTCTTAATTTGTAGCTCAGTTCAGAAACAAAATGAGAGAGAGATAGTGTGATTGTAATCTGAAGTTGAAGTGACATAAATAAATATTTGACGAACTTCTTTTCTTCTCCAACTCATGAGTATGTTGCATTTCAATTCAATGTTTTCTTTTTTAGTAATGAGTAGCTAAATCTCCTCTTTTTGAGTTCACTGATCTCTCCTCTCTAATATTGATTCTTGATAGATATTAAGAAAAAAGACCCAACTGAATCATTTTAATGCCTTAAACTAAGTCTTGCTTATTGTGAGTGTTTTTGAAGGTACATGAGGATGAGATTGGATTTTAGACTTAATCTTGAAATTAATCATTAAAAAGAACTCGTTTTTATTTCATGCTTGATTACTTTGATGGTTTAACATTCAACTCAAAGAAAGATTTCAAAATTAAAGTTCGATTTTCAGAATAAACCATCTTATGTGTTTACTTGATCTCTTTTAAATAAAAGATTAAATTTTTTTTTATGATCTCATTGGGCTACTTGAACTTTCAAGAGAAGAATCTAGAGTTGCATAAAGATTAGTGAGCCCAGATCTTTCTTTAAATCATTTCTCTACTCTCCATCTTTTTTTCATCTAAAAAAATATAAATACTAAAACTTATTTTTTCTAAAATATCGAAAAGCTTGCACCGCATCTCTCCTCATAACACGACCCGTTGCCCTAAGCTACACGGTATTACTCTTAAATTTCTTAATTAATTTTTGGCACCATTGCCGGTGAGGGAATGGTATCCTTGTGTTTTAACAAGTTTAGTGTTTTATTTCAGGGTTAAAGAAATCAGGTTGAATATTTAAGTTTTGCAGAAGAAGACTTGTGATCTTGTGCCCTTACTCTAGAAAGTAGGAAATAAGATTTCAAGAATTTGCAACAAAAACACAATTTATTGTGGGCTAATAAAAACTCTTTCTTGTAGGACATATTGCTATGCAAAAATAAGCTTTCTTTATTGCTAGTTTTCTGTACTTGATTATCTCACAATCCTATTTTTAATCCAACAGTAATCTGATTGATTACCATGTGTTTAAAAAACGTTTAGACTTGCATGATAGGCATTTATCTAATTATATTTTTTTTCAATTACTGTTGAAGAAAGCTGGAGGTAAGGTGCGTTTGCATAGCATCTAGTATAAGAACATTCTTGGGTGATTTACTTGCTTTTTGATTGTTACTTACTTTATACTTGTGATTACTCTCTAATTTTGCATAATTTGTATCACATCTTCACATTGATTTCATATTAAATTCTGCTAATAAAGTTTTGCTTGCATGATTCTAGGTCCATGGTGTGCAATGAAGAAGAAGACCCTAAATCACAATTTAATTGGTGATTAAAGGCCTATTAAAGATAGCCATTGACCTAGAGAGCTGATTCTGTCAAAACCAGGGGCTGCAAACCAGAACCGGGCATAGGGCCTGACAGAGGAGAGAAAGGACCGCACGCGGTTCGAAGCGCCGCGCGCGCGGCCATACGGCCGCGGCGCGCGCCGCTTCGGGCCAGGGTTTGTCCCCGCCCCCTGTTCCCCTGGTGCCTACAAATACCCCCTTGGGGTTCTAGAGTTGGAGATATGCAGAGTTTTAGGAGTGGTTTCATTTTCATTTTGTAGTTTAGGGTAGTGTAGTGTAGTTTTTCTTCTTCTTCCTCCCTTGTATTTCCATTTCTTTTAGATCTTGTATTAGGGGGGCGAGAGAAAGTGATACATGTTGGGAAGTAAGAGTGCTTGTAATAGAAGGTGACAATCTATGAAAGGTGCTCTCTTACCTTATCTTTGTTTTCTTCTCTCTAATCTCTTTTACATGTGTAGCTAGTCTTTTCTCTCATGACAACTAACTATTAACCACCAACTTGCTAACTTCTTTTATGATAATCCACATGAATCTAATAGCCTCGTTTTGGCCTTGCTCTTGTAAGAGTCATTGATGGCTCATGATGATGAATCTAATACTCTAACTTCCTAACCACTAACAAGCTGATATTACTTTACTTCATGCTTGCTCTTATTGGGTTTTGATGATTTAAGTGTAGCTTGCACTTGTTTGTTGAGTTGGGTTATGGTGAGCTACATATGGGTCATGCTTTGAATCGCTCTTAAACCAAGGACTAGTGATGGCCAATGATACATGTGAGGCAACTATCACTAAGAGGTTAGCTTGTTGGTGGAGTCATTAGTAGTTAGTAGCCGTGAATTTTCTTTCTTTTTCACTTTATTTTAGACATACAAACAAAATCACAAAAATCATTCTTTTCTATGTTTCCCACTTCCTTGTTTTCACCGTACACTTCTCTTTTCATTCTTTGTTTCTTTTCTTTTCATTCTTTAAAACTTTGAAGAACTTTTAACAAACACGTGAATCAACCGGTAAAGCTTCTATCGCCTCCCGTCCTTATGGATTCGACTCGTTTTAGCCTCTATGCAATAACGAAAGTATCGAGGAAGCCAAAGCACATACACTTTAAATCTTAACTTCAAAACATACACTTTTTGTGCGCGGTTTTACCCCGATCAAATTTTGGCGCCATTACCGGGGATGGGAACGGTTTGATTTCACATTTTTGTTAACGTTTCTTCTTTGTTTTTTGGTGTACAGGTTAAAGTTTTAGCATTGCAGAAGTCCACACTTGCTCAAGTTTGGTTGGGTAATTCTTGTATATTTTTATATTCTATTGCTAATTTTTATTTATATTACCTCTGCACTATAAATAATTGTAAGAACTAAAATAAAGAAATTGGATGCTTTAAAACGGTTTAGACATTTGCATCTAGGCACGTGTTAATTTTTATTCCAATATACTGTATTTTATTCTTATGTTGTTGTGATACTGATAGGAGGTGTACATATTGCATTGCATATAATTAGGATAAACACTTCAGTGATTTACTCGCTTTTTTGTGTTCATCTTATCTATATTGCATACTTGCAATTAAACTTAAGGGCAACACCCAATACAACATAAGGTAGGGAAGTCCTCCCTTAGCCCAAAAATCAACTCCCCACTCACACGACCCACGCCTTAATAAAAATTGCTAGACGTTGGCCCCTATGGACATCTCGGACTCATTTAGGAGAATGACCTAAGGGGGAAGTTGTTAGAATTTGACTCTTGCTAAATCGGTGTCTAAGATTGGGGATTGAGAGGCGAAACCTCAAAGAATGGTGGTTTGGCATAATTAGGCCCGTTGCTCCGGCACGGATACCTCCCACTGATCTTGCCCCTACCTGGCCGATTAACTCGTGGCCAACTTCCGACAATAGACCCTCCATGGACAGTCTAACCAGTTAGGAGTCGTCTAGATCTAAGTCAACCCTAGCATAGGCTTGTTTTATTTTTTTGTTTGATTGATTGTTTGTTTGTTTGTTTTTTTTTGTATATTGTGAAATGGATTTTAACAACAATAATTCTTTCAATCCAAATATGAATCAATATTTCACTCTGACCTCATTTGACTCGGATAACTCCAACCCAGCTATGTACAACATGAACCAACCATATATGCCGAGTTGGGATTATTCGACTCAATATGACCCATATCTCCAATCCTATAACTAAGATTTTCAAAATAATTTCAACTCTTCACAGAGTCAATAGGGATTCACCTCTCCCGAGTCAAATTATCAACCATATTGTTCACAATTTTCACAATATTCATTCCCCGACTCTTCTTCATATCCTTCTTTTCCTGAACCACCAATTGAAAAAAAATCATCATTATAAAGGACTTTGGAAGAAGCGATAGAGGCCCAAAAACAATTTGAAAATAATATGGCCTTATCATGTCCACAAAATTTCTAACATTCATATAGTTCTTTTCTAGAACCAATCAAATAAAAATCATTGTGGGAACACACTATGAAATTTGTGCAAGAGACCGAGCGAATAATTCAAAATATGAATAAGTTCCCATGTCCATCAGATATTCATATGACTCAAGAATCTTGCCATTTTGGAAATTCAGATTCAATTTCATCATACCAACCTGAACTTGACCAACAACTAATTCCTGATACTTTGCAAGGTTTTCATTTCCTGAAATTGAACTTGAATATGAATGTGAACTTGAGCCTCAATTTCGCGATTCGAGTCCAATTCTTGAATCAATATCGACTCCTGTAGTGTTACCTAAGCTAAGTAAGATTCTTGAGTCAGTTTTGATTCCCATACTTCCTGAACTTAAATCAATCATTTCACCCATTCACATTCCTTCTGTGGACGAAAATCAAAATTCAATTTCCTTACATTCTTTTGAACTTGCCCAAAAATTTGAAAACCACCTTGAAATTTTAGTAAGTTATCCTTTTCTCGAAATTGAACTTGAGCTTGAAATTGATCCTAAACCTCAAGTTGGTAATTCTATTTCACTTTTTAATTCAATAATGACCCCGGTATCTTTATCAGATTTTTTTTCTCTATTCCGAAGTCAATATTGAATCCTGTACCAGTACACCGTGAAATGGAATCACCAAACTCTTATGATCACACTTTATTCATCGGGAAAGTGTGTGAACATCAATTCTTTGGTTTGGACCCTATTTTTGAACCAATTTCGACTCTCATTGTTAACTCTCGACTTGATCTGAGTCAACTTTCCGAGTCGGTATCGGTTTTTCTTCCTATTCCATTTAAGTCCAAATCCATCATTTTCAAAAATCACGCTTCATTGTTGGACAAGAATGTTGACAAAAATGACTCAATAATTATTTTTGAAAATTGAAAATTAGATGGGGATAATTTTTTTAAATAAGATCATTCATTCAATCAACATTTTATTGGGTCATATTAAAGAGGCCATTGGTGGGTTCCTGCACGATCCACGTTATTTTGATTGGGTAGCAACGCTTGGCCCAATCAGACCACCACCGGAGCCACCCCCTTGCGGTAATCTTCCTTCCCTCTCCATTTGTTTCATGTATTTACACATTCACGATGCATTGAGGACCATGCATGAGATAAGTGTGGGAGAGGGTTTACTAACGTAGTTAGTTTTATATTTTCTTTCTTTTACACTTCTTTTTAATTAAAAAAAACTTTTATATAAAAACTTTTCTTTTCTTTTTACAAAAACTTTTTGAAACAAGAGAAATAGTTTTTGATTTATATTAAAGAAAATTAAGATTATCTTAGGAATTAGGAAGACCTCAAATTATGAAATTTTAAACTGAGTTAAAATAATAGATCTTGTTTAAATTTTAGGATAAGAAAGTAAAATTAAAAAGATAATTTGATCTTGAATTTTTTGCCTTAGATTTATGCACTCCACACTTACATAATTTTTGGGATTGAAACAAAGACTAAAATGCCATAAAAAATATATATTAAAAAAATTTTAAAAACTACCTATTGAAGTTGGGTAATTATGTCTTAGGGAGCATGATTATTCATACCTAAAATGGTGGACAAAACAAAATAGTCCCCTTTAGTTTTGTGGCCTTGTTTACTCGAGTTCTTAAGTCCGAGGGATGTTTTCTCATCTGGTGCCCTAAGACCATCTGGTTTGGGAGTCACCAGCTAAAGGCTCACTACCTGGGTAAATAAGAAAGTCTAAGAAAACTAAGAGAAGAAAAAAAAAATAAAAAATAAATACAATATAAATAAATGGCATGAAAGAGTCGATATCCCAAAAACTTTCACTATTCACAAAGTGCATTTTTTTCTAAAAGTTTTATGAAAGATTAAAGAGTCAATTTAATTTTAAATTCTTATATTTAATTTATAATAAGATTTTTTGCATTTTGACTTAGTTTAAGAAAGAACAATTTCTGGTTAACCTCTGACCTTGGATCACTTATATTTTCACAAAAATACTTCAAAACTTTTCTCTATTTCAAAAATGCGTTTTCAAAATACTGACATTTAATTTCTTTCTTTATGAATTTTGTGGGTGTAAACAGCTGAAAACCCTCAGGAGACAAAACTCCTCCTCTAGGGGAAACTTAGAGGTTTAACGGCTTGTTGCACATGCTCAGTGCAATCGCGTCACCTGCGAAAGTAGTGTAATAATTCCTTAGTTTTTTGTCTTGCTCGGGACGAGCAAAAGAGAAGTGTGGGGGTGTGATTAGTCTCTAATTTTGCATAATTTGTATCACATCTTCACATTGATTTCATATTAAATTATGCTAATAAAGCTTTGCTTGCTTGATTCTAGATTCATGGTGTGCAATGAAGAAGAAGACCCTAAATCACCATTTAATTGGTGATTAAAGGCCTATTAAAGATAGCCATTGACCTAGAGAGCTGATTCTGTCAAAAGTAGGGGCTGCAAACTAGAAACCGGGCATAGGACCTGACAGAGGACAAAAAGGACCGCGCGCGGCTCGAAGCACCGCGCGCGCCGCTTCGGGCCAGGGTTTGTCCCCTGGCCCCCTGTTCCCCTGGTGCCTATAAATACCCCCTTGGGGTTCCAGAGTTGGAGATATGCAGAGTTTTAGGAGTGGTTTCATTTCCATTTTGTAGTTTAGGGTAGTGTAGTGTTGCTTTTCTTCTCTCTTCCGCCCTTGTATTTCCATTTCTTGTAGATCTTGTATTAGGGAGAGAGAGTGGTACATGTTGGGAAGCAAGAGTGCTTGTAATAGAAGGTGACAATCTATGAAAGTTGCTCTCTTATCTTATCTTTGTTTTCATCTCTCTAATCTCCTTTACATGTGTAGCTAGTCTTTTCTCTCATGGCAACTAACTACTAACCACCAACTTGCTAACTTCTTTTATGATAATCCACATGAATCTAATAGCCTCGTTTTGGCCTTGCTCTTGCAAGAGTCATTGATGGCTCATGATGATGGATCTAATACTCTAACTTTCTAACCACTAACAAGTTAACATTACTTTACTTCATGCTTGCTCTTATTGGATTTGATGATTTAAATATAGCTTGCACTTGTTTGTTGAGTTGGGTTGTGGTGAGTTACATATGGGTCATGCTTTGAATCGCTCTTGAACTAAGGACTAGTGATGGCCAATGATACATGTGAGGCAACTATCACTAAGAGGTTAGCGTATTGGTGGAGTCATTAGTAGTTAGTAGCCGTGAGTTTTCTTTCTTTTTCACTTTATTTTAGACGTACAAACAAAATCACAAAAATCATTCTTTTCTATGTTTCCCACTTCCTTGTTTTCACCGTACACTTCTCTTTTCATTCTTTGTTTCTTTTCTTTTCATTCTTTAAAACTTTGAAAAACTTTTTAACAAATACATGAATCAACCGGTAAAGCATCTATCGCCTCCCGTCCTTATGGTTTCGACTCGTTTTAGCCTCTATGCTATAAGGAAGTATCGAGAAAGCTAAAGCACACACACTTTAAATCTTAACTTCAAAACATACACTTTTTGTGTGCGATTTTACCCCGATCAACTTGCACAATCAATCTTAAGGGCAAAACCCAACACAAAATAAGGTAGGGAAGTCATTACCCTTCCTTAACTGACAAACCATCCCCAAACACTCACCAACCTAAGCCTAATATAAAATATAATACACTTTGGCCTTAAGGACATCTCGAACTCATTAGGAGATTATCCTAAGGGGAAGGTGTTAAAATTTGACTCCTACCAAATCAGTGTCAAAGGACAGCGATTGAGGGACGAAACCCTGAAGGCTGATGGTTTGGCATAATTAGGCCCATCGCTTTTGCGCAGATACCTCTCACCAATCTTGCCCTGACCTGGCTGATTAGCTTGTGATCAGAGTTTGCATTATACCTCTTATAGACAATCGACCAGTTAGGAGTTATTTAGATCAAGGTTTACCTTAGACTAGACTTGGTTGCTTTCCTTTTTTGTTGACTATTGGTGAACCTATTTGTGGTAGTGTTTGTATATGCAATGGTGGTCAAGAGACCCAAACACATCTAGGTTAACTAGAAACACATCACCACCTAAACAAGAATAAAAATTAGATCCGGTTATGGCTCAACTAACATCATTGCAGGATAGCTTCTACCCCATGAGAACCTCACTTCCATCTTCCATCCAACATCCATTGGTTGGTGAACACAACTTTGAGCTCAAGTCTCAGTTTATCAACACACTCCCTAAGTTTCATGGCTTAGAGTCCAAATATGTGAATTTCTTCATAAGAGAATTTGAGGAAGTATGCTTAATGATAAAAATCCCACACCTTGTAGATGATGCATTAGGTTGAGATTTATCCCATTTACTCTTAAAGACTTAGCAAAAAAATGGTTATACAACTTAGCAGCTAGTTCCATCACATCGTGAGATGGTTTCATTAAGGTCTTCTTTAAAAAATTCTACCCAATTTACAAGACCGCTCTCATTAGGAAGAACATCATGCAGTTCAAGTAAGAACTTAGAGAACCGTTTTGGAGGTATTTTGAACGTTTCAAAGACCTCCTTATCTAATGTTCACATCATGGAATGAGAAGTGGTGATAATGTCAAATTCTTTATGACGATTTAGACTACTCACCAAGACCCTCATAGAAAATATGTGCCAAAGGGGGGTCTCTTGCAAAAGGATGAGAATGAAGGATGGGATTTATTTGAGAATTTAGCTGAAAAGACCATCCAATAAGAACTGGCTAAAGAAAACTCTAGGAATTCAAACTCTATATCTTCAAAAGGAGGTCTCCATTCCATTAAATCATTCGTAACTGCAGAGGTTAGAATAGAAAATCTAGTAAGAAGACTGAAAGTTTTAGAAAATAAGAAACCAGTTTCAGTCAATCAAATCAGCCCAAATCAGTTTTCAACTCCAGGCTGTACTTACTGTCAAGCCATAAATCATGTGTTTGAGGAGTGTTCAGTGTTCCAAGCTCAATAATAATTTTCTGAACCGATGAATGTGACCTTTTTAAGGCCCAATAATAATCCTTACGCACCAACGTACAAGAAATTACCTGAATCTCTCATGAAGTCAAAACAACAATGACCACTCAAGGTCAAACTATTAAACCACTTCCAACATTCCAATCATAATCACAATCCTTCCTATCAGCAATCCAATAACCATCCTAATCATAATCCTTAATCTAATTCTTTCAATTATTAACTGAACTTTCCTAACTATCCTCCACAATCTTCTTTTAAAAATCCTCCCCTAGAGAAAAGAATAACTGATTTTGAAAAGATTATGGAAAGGTATATGAGGAATCAAGTGTAATATCCCCTAACTAATAATACTGTATTTCTACTTTTATTAATTTTTTTTAGATTATTTATTATTATTGATTAATTTATTTTATACATGTGTGTAAATACATGTACATACATATTAAGTGTATACGTTTTTTATTTACATTTATGCAAGTATATGTATGTATTATATTTTATACATTAGCATTACTATTATTATTGTTATGTTATTGTTGGTATTATTCTTAATTGATCTTCTTTTCTAACCCATAATCCTATTATCCAATAAACCATAACTCATTTAACTCATACCCGAAATAAAATAAAGTGAGATAAAATAAATAAATAAATTTTAAACAAAAAAATATATACATAATTGTGTGCTTAAATTGTTTATGCCAAGTTTCGAACTCATATCTTCTTTACTAAATCCTATTACCTAAACTATAATGCCATATTGGCGTGTAGTTAGGTACGAGATCTAACTATTTAAACAAACTTAAAGCCAAATTTAAATTTCAAATTTCCAACTGAAAGATCTCATGAGATCTTTAGGAATCTTTATCTTAACAACCTGAATTCTTATCTTAACAAATTGATTGCTAAAAATGCTAACCTAAAAGATCTTATCCTATTATATTAACATAACCCTCTTCTCCTACTTCTTTAAAAAAAAAAAGAATCACAGTCAGAAAGTAATTCAAACCCAACATTCTTTATCCTCTCTTCACCTCTCCTTGGAATCGATCATGACGGAGGAACGTGTCCGAGACGTAGAGATTGAGGAGCAGGCGAAGGGAATCAATCCAAATTTCTTCAATTGGTAATTGGACACGCGATAAGCCCAGGCGAATGTTCTTTGTTTTCTTATTAAGTATTTCAATATTGTTTCACGTGAGCATTTTATCCGATCTATTTCTATAAATATTATTTTACATCTTAATCATTGTTCAAACTTAGTTATGGTTCATAACTGTTAGTTAATAGTCCGCGTCTACATGTATTAAATACAAAATAAATTGCCTTGTTAATATTTTTATATCTATTTTAATAAATCTTGCATAATATTCTTGATCCTAGACATCATGATACCCCTTGAAAACTTTACTGACTATACATGACATCTACCTGATAATCATTCTGTCCATGTTACTGAAAGTTAATGGGAAAATATCGTTAGGTCGTAACAATTGGTACAACTCTATTCATCGTATACACGGTTACTGTTCACTATTCTTATTACTGTTCACCATGTATATGATTACTATTATTGTTGCTGTACTGTTATTGTTACTGTCACCATACATCCCAGTATTCTAGGTAATATGGACATTGACAGATTTAACTGAATTGAATAGATAATAAGGTAAATGGACAGCTTACATTGGGATTGGAAAAATTGATGGAGAAGATAGTGTTTGTATTTTGGGTGGACCTAGGATACAAGTTGCGTAGCCGACTTACGGTTCCACTACAGGATTCTGTGGGATGACTGATATCCTATCTGTTTATTATTCCACAGTGTTATTATAAGTATTATTCCACAGTGATACTGTGAGTACTGTTATTGTTACTGACTACCTAGCGATTCGGCCTAGTTCAGCGCCAAGCATCTGGGTCGTGGTCCCAAGTATGTACGGGACCCACCTAAACCATGGATAATGTCTCCAACCCATCAGTTTTAATAATTTAGGATTTCAATTGACACGTGTGATAGGCGTGGTATGGATGCGTCTATTACAAGTGGTAGTTGGTGTTCGCTGACATAATTAATAATGATAAACAATTATAATGTATTGTGACTGACTGTAATCACCTGACTATACATATATATAACTGTGATAGACCTATGATTCGTACACATACCGGATTCTATACCAGAGTAGTGGCATATGCTAGGTTACGCATCTTGATATTAGTTGTTTCCTTTTATCATGATGTCAGTTATATATCATTCATAACTTTGTTCTTGATATTGATTATTTTGTTATCTTTTACTTCAGTTATTGTTGTTATTGCTTACATTGTTATTATGCACGAACACCTTTCCCTCCACACACACACACTCATTAAATTGCTTTTGATGACCCTGGAGTCGCATGTCCAGGATTTTGGACACCTTCTTATATTGCTCAGGTGTTCGTGTGATCGTACGTTTTGCGAGGAGCCTTGAGTTCTCTTTTTTTTATTTCTGGTATTCCTACTTTCTTTTATTCTGTCATTTCCTTGATTCTTGGTATATTGAACTCATTGCTTATTTTACTCTTTATTCATCTGTTATCTAGTGTGGACATTTATATGTGTTATTGCAGTGATATTAATTTATTATAATAGATTTTTTATATCTTATTCGGGTTACTTTAGACTTAGTGTGTATATGTGGGATATTTTCCTCGTGTATATACGTCGCCGACTCTCGTCGCGACTCCGTTTTCACGTATTTTGGGAAGAGGGCGTGGACACATCCATATTACGCCTATCACACGTGTCAATCGAAGTCCTAAATTATTAAAACTGATTGGTTGGAGACATTGTCCATGTTTAGGTGGGTTCCGTACATACCCGGGACCGCGACCCAGATGCTAGGCGCTGAACCAGGCCCTACTGCTAGGTAGTCAGTAACAGTACTTACATTATCACTGTGGAACAATACTTAGAGTAACACTGTGGAATAATAAACAGATGGGATGTCAGTCATCCCACGGAACCTTGCGGTGGAACCGAAAGTCGGCTACGCAACCTGTATCCTAGGTCCACCCAAAATACAAACATTGCATCCTCCATCAATTTTCCCAATCCCAATATAAGTTGTCCATTTCCTTATTATCTATTCAATTCAGTTAAATCAATCAATGTCCACATTACCTAGAATACTGGGACGATATGGTGATAGTAACAATAACAGTGCAGCAACAATAACAGTAATCATATACACGGTGAACAGTAATAAAACAGTGAACAGTGACCGCGTATATAATAAATAAAGTTGTACTGAGCATTACAACTTAACGATATTTTTCCTATTAACTTTCAGTAACATGAACAGAATGGTTATAAGGTAGATGTCAAGTATAGTCAGTCAAGTTTTCAAGGGGATCATGATGTCTAAGATCAAGAATATTATGCAAGGTTTATTAAAAGAGATAAAAATATTTACAAGGCAATTTATTTTGTATTTAATACATGTAAACATGGACTATTAACTAACAGGTATAAACCATAACTAAGTTTGAACAATGATTAAGATGTAAATAATATTTATAGAAATAGACCGGATAAAATGCTCACGTGAAACAATATTAAAATACTTAAGTAAAAAACAAAGAACACTCACCTGGGCTTATCACGCATCCAATTACCAATTGAAGAAATCTACATTAAATGTATTCGAATTAGAATTTATTTAATTTTTACATAAGATATCCTATTTGATGTTATTCAATATTTTAATTTAAATACGGATGCTCCAGATCTTAATGTAAGGTTGTATGATGATGTATTGAGTTTATAAAATTATTTAGATTTTATTTACTGATTTTTGTGCGGTTTAAATGATTAAAAGCAAGATAATTTCTTAATGGGTTTGAATGTTGAAATAGCGGGTTTCAACTTTGAAGGAAGTGATTCAGTCCAATATGATATGTAAATACTCCCAAAGGTTCTAGGGGTTATCTAAATATTTATCACTATTTTTACTTATTTTTTCAAATTTTATCTAGTCAATAAAATTATTTTTCAATAAGTTAATGGGTATGTTTTTTTATTTGGGTCGGATTAAATAGATTAGAACCCACAATGTTTAGGCTAGACTGAAATTAGGCTCAGATTATATACATATATATACATACTCTTTTTATTTTTATTTTTTTCCTGGCCCATCAAGTAGGCCCAGGTAACCAGGCACTACCGTGAGGTAGTCAGTAACAATAACAGTACTCACACTATCACTGTAGAATAATACTTACAGTAACATTGTGGAACAATAAACAGATAGGATGTCAGTCATCCCCCAGAACCCTGCAGTGTAATCGTAAGTCGGCTGCGCAACATGTATCCTAGGTCCACCCAAAATACAAACACTGTCTCCTCCATCAATTTCTCTAATCTCAATGTAAGTTATCCATTTATCTTATTATCTATTCAATTCAATTAAATCAGTCAATGTCCATATTAATATACGTCTCCGACTCTCGTCGCGACTCCGTTTTCACGTATTTTGGGAAGCGGGGCGTGACGGGAGTTTTTTTTTTTTTAAGAAGCAGGAGAAGAGGGTTACATTAATATAATAGGATAAGATCTTTTAGGATAGAATTTTTACCAATCAGTTTGTTGAGATAAGAATTAAGGTTGTTAAGATAAAGATCCCTAGAGATCTCATGAGATTTTCAGTTGAAAATTTGAAATTTAAATTTGGCTTTAGGTTTGTTTAAATAATTTAGGTCTCCCACCTAACCACACGCCAATTTGGCATTATGGTTTAGGTATTGATTTGGTAATAAGGATATGAGTTCGAAACTTGGCATAAACAATTTAAGCACACAATTATATATATAGTTTAAAATTTATTTATTTTATTTTATTTTACTTTATTTCGGGTATGAGTTAAATGGGTTATGGTTTATTGGATAATAGGATTATGGGTTGGAAAAGAAGATCAATTAAGAATAATATCAACAATAACACAATAATAATAATGCTAATAATAATGTATAAAGTATAATACATACATATACTTGTATAAATGTAAATAAAAAATATATACACTTAATATGTATGTACATGTATTATACACATGTATAAAATACATTAATCAGTAATAATAAATTAATCAGTAATAATAAATAAAAGTGAAAATACAACATTATTAGTTAGGGGATACTACACAAAGAGTCTCTTATACAAACACTGCAGAATAACAATGCACAAGCCATAACAAGGTTAGAGGTTCAAATTAGTCAGCTACCTAATTCACAAAATGAGAGGCCCAACAGTACTTTGCCTAGTCAACCATTAACGAGCCCACGAAATTCTAACTCAAGTAATCTGGCTGAGGATCAATAGTTAAATCAATGCAATAATGTTCATACATTGAGGTCAAGAAAAAGTTGATAATTGATTGAGATTTTACCTGCACACAAAATATAGTATTTCAGATTTAAGAATATGACGTGCAAGGTACTCAATTCTGCCGTTATAGCAAGTGGCTATGCGGGTCGTGATCCACAGGGAGGGACTAGCGATGGAAGCTTGTTTAGTAAGTTCTCTTTTTCTTTTTTTTTATAATGATAGTTACAATGATATTTACAATGAAAAAGAGTGAAAGAGATTAGGAATATTGTAGTGTTGGTAATCTAAACTAAAGAAATAAAAGAAAGAAAACTAAAAACTAAAAACATACTTACCTCTTCAGCGTCTGCTTACCTTTGAACCGTATCAACGATGTACCTTTCTTTGAAGGCGAGCGAAGCATGGAATATAAGATCTTCCTCATTCCCGATTTACACTATGAAATAAAAGGGCGAGTTATACTACCATGGAAATGGATGTTCATCTTCATAAACCATCAACGACACTTGCAAGGAGAAGGAAACTTTGAGGCTATTGGTTTTACTTGGATCAACAAACACAAAAGAGGGAAACAAAAACAAAACAAGAATAAATAAGAAACAGAACTTCGATTTGATTCTTATAATAATGGAAGAAAAGACTTACACCGATGTCACCTCAGTACAAGTTTGATCTCTTTCCTCCATGAAACTCGTCTCTCCTCTCAGTTACATAAAAAAAATAAAAATAACATAAAAAAAAACTAAACAAACCTAAGTTACAATCTACAAATTAGCCTAAGAAAAACCCTAAATTTGTTTCTGTACTCGTCTCGACGCCCTTCTCTGTTGCTCTGCAAGGGTATTTATAGGAGATGGAAGAAGTAGAGTCCCGGTATGACTCCTCCACAAAATCTTATCGCCAGACTCGTCAATCTTGTCGCGGAAACGCGGCTATGGCCGCGTTTTCGCGGCCATAGTGTGTTCTCTGGCCACGCGCTTTCGCGCGTGGCCTCCTCTGGTCTGTCCATCTGGGTATATCATTTTAGATCTGGCATACCGACTCTTTATTTTGAAAATTCGGGATAACTTGGGAAGTAAGTTACCCTAAATCCAAATCTTCCAAATCTTTTTAAACGATTTTGTTATCTTTGCACTCTTATCCCCTTATCTCTAGCCTTGTCCTGTAAGTAATTTGGGTTTAGTAGAAGTCTATCCCTTTCCTCTTCTTTTAATAATTGCAAATTTTGCACATGGGCTTACACATGGGCTTTTTTTTTTGGGCTTCATTTAGGCTTTATTCATTATTTAATTAATTACTCAAGGCCTGCACACATTAAATAATAAAACATTAGTAATAGTGCATAATTGTAGGAATAAATATGAAAATGTTATAGTAAATGTAGTGATAAATATGCACTTTTTACTACATGTTACACCCCCACACTTATCTTTTTGCTCGTCATCGAGTAAAATTCAAAAAGAAAGAGGAAAAGAAAAGAAAAATTAATCTATCTTAACTCACTTTCGTAGGAATTACGGTTGCACTTAGCATGTGCAACAAGCCGTTAAACCTCTAGGTTACCCTAGAGAACGAGTGTTGTCTCGTGAGGGTTTTCAGTGGATTACACCCACAAAATTCATAAGAAGGAAAATATTTGAAATATGTTTGAAGAAACTAAGTAATCTATAAGTTTTTAGGATTATCATTTTTATTCATTCTTAAACTTAGTCTTTATATAGTAAATTGTTATCCTTTTTAGGTAAGGATCAAAACTGAATTTTTGTATAGTCTTTTTCGTTACCAAAAAGTCATATGCATCCTTGTGAATCTTTACTAGGAATTCCTTAACTTGGACTCTCATGCCTCTTTATTATTATTATTTTTTTCTTTTTTTTTAATATGTATAACTCATCTAATTTTCTTTCGTGTAAGCATGAAGGCTTCTTGAGGCCCTCATACCTAACTAATTGACTATTAGATGTGTTAGTACATAAGTAATTTTTCTTAGTTTTCTTAGGCTTTCTAATCCACCCATGTAGCGAATTTAAAGTCGGTGGCTCCCAAACCGGTCGGTTTTAGGGCACCGGGTGAGAAAACACCCACGGACTTAAGGATTCGAGTGAATTAGGCCACAAAACTAAGGATTTTATTTATAAAGTCACCTTTAAGCGTGAATACTTATGCTTCTTGAGGCACATGTATCCAGCTTAATCAGTGAACTTCCCTTTTTTTTTATTTTTTATAGGGCACAAGAGTCATTGTCTTAGATCCTAGATATGTAAATGTATTAGGTATGCATATTTCATTAAGGTAAAAATCAAGACTAATTACTTATTCAATTTTTCCTCCTATACCTAAAAATTCAACAATTTATTTATTTTGACCAAGTTTTTAGAAATCCTAATCATGATTTTCCTAATTCTTAAGACTAACTTAGATTTCTTTCAAAAGATAAGTCAAAATATTGTCCATTTTTTTTATTTATTTATTTTTGGGTTAGTATCTAACTATGTTAGTAAATCCTCCCCCTCACCTATCTCATGCATTGTCCTTAATGTATGGATGTATGCATGAAAAAGAAGAAAGGGAAGGAAAATATTACCTTAGGGGGTGGTTCCAGTGGTGGTCTGATTGGGCCAAGCGTTACTACCCAATCAAGATAATGTGGTAGTTCACAGGACCTACCTTTATTGACCTCTTTTCTTTTTACATGTTTATAGTCCCCAGTATGAGTAGGATCATGGAAGATCCTAACGTGAATCTTACTTCCTTTACATGACCTGTCTTGGAAAATCATCACAGAGTCATCATGGTCTATACCTATGTCCAACAAAAGAATGTGACTTGGTAGAATGGTTGACTTGGACTTAAGAATGATAGGTTCAGGATCCAATACAAACTATGAAAAATTGACGTGGGGTTCGAGAGTTAGTTTTGGTTCAAGCGTTGAGTCCAAGTTCAAGAATTGAAACTCAAGTCCACAATCATTTTCCCACAATGCAATGTGACTTACTATTGGTGATTCAAGTTCAAGAATGACAGGTGTGGGAATCAAAACTGACTCTAAAATATTACTTAAATCGGGTAACAGAACAGGAGTCAATATTGATTTGGGAATTTGAACTCGATCACAACAAATTTGAGAATCAAGGTCACATATCTCATTGAGTTCAATTTCATAAAAATGAGAACTTGCCAATTTGTCAATGGGACTTTTAAAAGTATGAAATTGGTTAAGTTCAATATGATGATCATCAAAAATGGGTGATTCAATTTCATGATCTATGGGTACGGGAATAAATGTTGGCTCAGAAAATTAGTCCAAATTGGGTAAGAATACCGGAGTCAACATAGATTCGAAGATGGAAACTGAATCGCAAAGTTGGGGATCGGGTTCACATTCACAATCTAATTCAATCTCATTGAAATTAAAACTAGCCAATTTGTCCAAGGATTGGGATTGATCAAGTTCATATTGATGTGATGAAATTGAATTTTGATCAAGGTCTTCTAGACATAATGATTCTTGGTTCCTATCAACTTCGTTGATTAGTTCAAGAATGTTTGAAAGTCTAGAAATTTGATCATTCATTATATCTTACAAACGATCCACTTTTTCTTCTAACCCATCGAATGGATCATTGGAGGACTGAAACATTGGTGATGTGATAAAAGAAGTATATGAAGATAATGGTTGAACAGGTGGTTGACAATATGGCTGAGGGGCGTTGTATCCCCATTGACTCTGTGAAGAGTAGTGATGATTATTACAGTCTTGTTCATAGTATTGGGACTAGAGCATGTAATAATTCGGATAAGACCAATCTGGCACACTAGGTTAGTTAAAGTTATGATATGCCGGTTGGTAATATCTGAAAAAGAGGTTGATGTGTAATATGGATTATTATTAAAATTGAAAAAATTGTTGTTATAAGCCATATCACAAATAAAACACAAACAAAGAAAAAGAAAATAAACAAATAAGCAAACAAAAAAGAAAAAAAATTATAACCTAAGTTAGGGTAGACCTATGACCTAGACGACTCCTAACTGGTTAGACTGTCCACGGGAGGTATAATGTAGACTTTGACCACAAGCTAATCAGCCAGGTCAGGGCAAGATTGGTGGGAGGTTTTCCGTCAAAGACGTTCCTTAATTAAATAACCACCAATCTTCGGGCTTTCGGCCCTTAATCCCCTTCCTAGAGACTGATTTGGCAGGAGTCAAATTCTAACACCGTTCCCCCTTAGGATAATCTCCTAATTGAGTCCGAGATGTCCCTAGGGCCAACGTCTAGTCAATTTTTATTTAGGGTTAGGGTTGTGAGTGCAACGGAGATGATTTGTGAGCCAAGGAAGGGTGATGAAATCCCCACCTTATGTTATTTATGGGTTATGCCCTTAATTTTTATTTTGTGTACGTGTAAAGCAGTAGATAAGTAATCACTCAAAAAAGCAGTAAATCAGCCAAGAGTGTTTCATAATCTATATGCAATGCAAACGTACCTTATCGCCAGCACTCTTCAACAGAATTAAAAAAAATTAAATAGACACGTGCCTAAGATGCAAGAGTCTAATTTTTTTTATTTTCAACAAATAGGTTACTGTTAATTAATTAGCAGTGTGCAGGGTGATTACAGAGAAAACTTAACAGAACAGCAAGTCTAACTTTAAATTTCCAGCAACCTGCAGAAAACACAATGAGTAGTTCACTACTCAGGCCGCAGAAACGCGGCTATTGCCGCGCAAACGCGGCTCTGTAGTAGGCTCTGCTGCTCTGCCTTCGAGGGCAGAGGCACAGAGTCGCTATATGTCCTTTGCTGCTGTTAGTTATCCTATTCTCTGATCCTGCAAACAAAAAGAATAAATAAATCAATAATTATTTTTTTTTGTTTTAGAGAGAAACTTACCGTCCCTCCCTGGCAACGGCGCCAAAATTTTGATTGAGATTTTACCTGCACACAAAATATAGTATTTCAGATTTAAGAATATGACGTGCAAGGTACTCAATTCTGCCGTTATAGCAAGTGGCTATGCGGGTCGTGATCCACAGGGAGGGACTAGCGATGGAAGCTTATTTAGTAAGTTCTCTTTTTTTTTTTTATTTATAATGATAGTTACAATGATATTTACAATGAAAAAGAGTGAAAGAGATTAGGAATATTGTAGTGTTGGTAATCTAAACTAAAGAAATAAAAGAAAGAAAACTAAAAACTAAAAACATACTTACCTCTTCGGCGTCTGCTTACCTTTGAACCGTATCAACGATGTACCTTTCTTTGAAGGCGAGCGAAGCATGAAATATAAGATCTTCCCCATTCCCGATTTACACTATGAAATAAAAGGGCGAGCTATACTACCATGGAAATGGATGTGCATCTTCATAAACCATCAACGACACTTGCAAGGAGAAGGAAACTTCGAGGCTATTGGTTTTACTTGGATCAACAAACACAAAAGAGGGAAACAAAAACAAAACAAGAATAAAGAAGAAACAGAACTTCGATTTGATTCTTATAACAATGGAAGAAAAGACTTACACCGATGTCACCTCAGTACAAGCTTGATCTCCTTCCTCCATGAAACTCGTCTCTCCTCTCAGTTACATAAAAAAAATAAAAGTTACATAAAGGAAAACTAAAACAAACCTAAGTTACAATCTACAAATTAGCCTAAGAAAACCCTAAATTTTTTTCTGTACTCAACTCAACGCCCTTCTCTGTTGCTCTGCAGGGGTATTTATAGGAGATGGAAGAAGTAGAGTCCCAGTACGACTCCTCCACAAAATCTTATCGCCAGACTCATCAATCTTGCCGCGTAAACGCGGCTATGGCCGCGTTTCCGCGGCCATAGTGTATTCTCTGGCCACGTGCTTTCGCGCGTGGCCTCCTCTGGTCCGTCCATCTGGGTATATCCTTTTAGATCTGGCATACCGACTCTTTATTTTGAAAATTCGGGATAACTTGGGAAGCAAGTTACCCTAAATCCAAATCTTCTAAATCTTTTAAAACGATTTTGTTATCTTTGTACTCTTCTCCCCTTATCTCTAGCCTTGTCCTGTAAGCAATTAGGGTTTAGTAGAAGTCTATCCCTTTTCTCTTCTTTTAATAATTGTTAATTTTGCACATGGGCTTGCACATGGGCTTTTTTTTTGGGCTTCTGGGCTTCATTTAAGCTTTATTCTTTATTTAATTAATTACTCAAGGCCTGCACACATTAAATAATAAAACATTAGTAATAGTGCATAATTGTAGGAATAAATATGAAAATGTGATAGTAAATGTAGTGATAAATATGCACTTTTTACTACCTATCAATAATCAAGTGTCTATGCCAGCCAATCCCATTCAGCACAACATCACACAAGCATTCACTTCATCTAGTCCCAATCATCCCAATCTGACGAGTCTGAAAAGATAAGTCAGCCAGTCAGGTGCATAAGCCTATAGTACTATTTCAAATAGGCTGAAGAATAACAAGAAAAATTCACACTTGGATAAGATAATTGAGATCTTCAACCAAGTGAAGATAAATGTACCACTTCTTGATGCAATCCAACAAGTCCCATCTTATGCAAAATTTCTTAAGGACATGTGCACCAAGAAGAGAGTGACTAATGTATCCAAGAAAGTTTTCTTAGCCACTAACATCAGTGAGCTACTGTCGGGTCCGATCCCTGTCAAGTAAAAAGATCCGGGTTGTCCCACCATTGCTTGCACTATAGGACAAGCCGAGATTAGTCGTGCACTTCTTGAATTGGGGGCAATTATCAACTTGCTCTCTTTCTCAGTTTATCAACAATTCAGGTTGGGCGATCTTACTCCAACTCGAGTCACCATCCAATTGGCTGACCGTTCAATGAAAGTTTCCAAGGGAGAAATTAAGGATGTCCTTATCCAGGTTGGAGAGTTTATCTACCTAGTAGATTTTATTATTCTTGAGACCCAACCTCTATCCAATCCTAGATCTCAAACTCTTGTTATCTTAGGATGTTCGTTCTTCGCGACTGCAAATGCGATCATCAATTATAGAAATGGATTTATGAGGTTGACCTTTAGAGACATGACTAAAGAGGTCAATGTCTTCAACCTAAAAAAATAACCTCGTATGATAAGAGACCAAATATTTGGGATAAACTTCATTGAGAACAATTGTGAAGAAGAAAGTGAAGTTATAGAGAATGAGTCTCTATTTCTTGATGAATTATTTAAGGATAAGTGTGATTATATTAATAAGAAAACATATGTTGGAGATCCTAATTTTAGAGTCCTCTTTCAAAAAAGAAAATTTGATTTGAGTGCACTTTCGATGAGTCAATCAATGATATATCGCATAAGAATATAATTCAAGAACTTCTGACTAACCTAACCTTTGAAAACCTCTTTGAAGAAGAACTCATATGCTTGGAAGAACCGATTAGGGATATTTTGATTAATTACATACCTCTAAGAGAAAGTGTTGCTCTAAGTTTTGAGGAGGTGTATGGAACTAAACTAGAATTCCTAAGCATTCATAATGAGAAAGTTCTAACTAAGAGGTTTAATGATAATCAATTTTTGAACAATGGATGTAGAAATATGAAGAAAAGAGCTTAAGGAAGGTAAGACTGGGAAGGAAGAGAGCTAAAATGATAAAAAGATTGGCCTCCCCACTGTGTCCTATAAAAAAAACCTATTAGAATGATGTAAAGCGAGCTAAAAGGATGAGACCTAGAAAGATCTAGGTGTGAAAGAACATGATGTTGTACATAATTTTATATATTATATTTTTTTTATGTATCTCTTTATACACTTTATTTCATGCATTCATGCATTACAGTCATACATTGAGGTCAATGAATGAGATAAGAGTGGGGGAGGGCTCTAATAATCTAACATGACTAATATAACTTAAAAAAAGTTAAAAAAAACTTTTTGAAAAAAGAACAATATTTTGATATATTTTTTATAAGAAATTAAGTCAATTTTAAGGAATAGGAGAATCATAATTAGGATTTCTTATACTTGGTCAAAATAAGATGATTTGTTTGATTTATAGGGTTAGGAAGAAGACTTGAAAAAATAATCTAGTCTTGATTTTTACCTTGATGAAATATTCACACTTTATACACTAACACCTTAGGGTTCAAAAACAAAGATTTTTATGTCTTAAAAAAAGAACACACACACACACACACACACACACACACTAATTCTGTAATTAAGCAGGGTACTTGTGCCTCATAAAGCATAAGTATTCATGCCTAAAAGTAGTCCATCTTATAAATAAAATACTTAGTTTTGTAGACTTATTTGCTTGAGTCATTAAGTCTTTGGGGTGTTTTCTCACCCGGTGCCCTAAGACCGTCCGGTTTGAGTGTCACTGATTAAAGGCTCGTTACATAGGCAGATTAGAAAGCCTAATAGAACTAAAGAATAATAACAACAAAAATATTAAAAAAAGAAAATAAGGCATAAGAGTTGGAGTTAAAGAACCCCGAGTCAGAATTTCACGGTCACAAAGGTGCATATGATTTAGGACAAAGTAATAGACTAGATGAAAAATATAAGGTTAACCCCTTACCTTGATTAATGATAAGTTTGAATAGAGACTAAGTTTAGAAAGAAAAATTTATATTTTCTTATAACTTACAGATTACTTGAACTCTTACAATAATACTTCAAATATTTTTTTAAAATGCTTTTCAAAATACTAACTCTGTGTTTCTCTTTCTTGATGTATTTTGTAGATGTAATCTATTGAAAACTCTTATGAGATAAAACTCATCCTCTAGGAGTAACCTAGAGGTTTAACAGCTTGTTGCACTGTTAAGTGCAACTGTGACGAAAGTGAGTAAATGTTAGGTCAGTTTTGTTTTTTTTGTTTTGCTTGAGGACGAGAAAAAAATAAGTATGAGGGTGTAATTGTGCACGTGCATTGCATATTTTATATCACATATGTCACATTTTCTTCATTTAATTTTAAATAAAACTCTGCTTTTTAATATATTTTCATGTTCAATTGTAGGCAATTGTAAATAACGAAGAAAATGGAGAGATTAACATATTTATCCAATTAAATCTAAATAATTCAAAAGATTAAGCAAATCAAGGAGATTAATTTAAATTCAAAGGTTCTAGAAGTTTTCTTATCTGAAAACTAGATATATCAGATAAGATGATATCATCTAATTTTAAGGAGAAAATGAATTGTTTGAAGACCCTATCGATTTTGCTGAAGATAAATGAATATCTCATCAGACTGATTGAAAATTCAAGAGGATAAATGGGTAGAAAGAAGATGAACGGATGAGATGAATCAATCATATTTGGAGATAAGGAGTAAGATCTAAGTAAATTCAGAGTTTTAAATCAATTTAGACTCGAATTCAGACTGAACACTCTTAAGTATTTTAATCATAACATTCGCTACCGAAACTCAAATATGATGATTCAAGATAATTCAGAAATAAGACTTAAAGGGCTACAATTCTTATATTAGTTACTCTTTTCAATTCTATCATTGATAAGTGATATTCAGCAATCAACATGCCAATAAGTTGTAGATCATAATTGAATTTTCACATAAAATTCTGAATAAATCAAATTAAATTTGGAGATAAGGGGAGGATTCAAATTTAGAAATAGCCAGCTCCTTTTATCTCTCTACTCGTCTCCCCTATCCATTTCTTTCCTATAAATACCCCACACATCAGAGGCAGAGAAAAAAATACTAGGATTAGTCTCTTATTTTTTTTTAAAGGTTTAAGATCGTTGTTAGATAGTTTATTAGAAGTTGTATCTCAGTTCTTAATTTGTAGTTCAGTTTAGAAACAAAGTGAGAGAGAGAAAGTGTGATTGTAATCAGAAATTGAAGTGACATTAATAAAGATTCGACAAACTTCTTTTCTTCTCCAACTCACGTGTATGTTGCATTTCAATTCAATGTTTCCGTTTTAAAATGAGTAGTTAAATCTCCTCTTTCTGGGCTCACTGATCTCTCCTCTCTAGTATTGATTCTTGATCAATATTAATGAAAAAGACCCAACTGAATGCCTTCAACTGAGCCTTTCTTATTGTGAGTGCTCTTGAAGGCACATGAGGATGTGATTGGATTTTAGACTTATTCTTAAAATTAATCATCAAAAGAACTTATTTATATTCTATGCTTGCTTTATTGCTTTGATGGTTTAACATTCAACTCAAAGAAAGATCTCTAAACTAAAGTTTGATTTCTAAAATAAACCATCTTATGTGTTTTACTTGATCTCTTTTAAATACAAGACTAAATTTTTTGCCTATGATCTCATTGAGACGCTCGAGCTTTCAAGAGAAGAATCTAAAGCTAGGCAAAGATTAGTGAGCCCAAATCTCTCTTTATTAAATATGAACAAAGATACATCTTCAAACTTCTTAAAAAAATCACTTTTTTCAAAACCTATTCCAATCTTCATTTTTTTTCTTTAAATCACTTCTCTACTCTCCATCTTCTTTCTCATCTAAAAAAAATATAAACACTAAATTTTTTTTTTCTAAAATACTGAAAAGCTTGCTTCGCATCTCTCCTCGTGGACACGACTCGTTAGCCCTAAGCTACACGGTATTTCTTATAAATTTGTCAATCAATACTCTTTCTTATTTCTATATTCTTTGTGTGTATAAATGTGCTGCATAGAGCTTACATTATAACGTCATATACATATGTTTTATATGTTGCATTTCGCTTAAATGATATATGTGTTATATGCATGTGTTTAGGGCGAGCTTCGCTTGAAGTTATTTTTCTATTTATTTATAATAACTCTATATGTTTTGTCATCATAAAAAAGGGGGAGATTGTCACCCCAAAGGCCATTTGCCCTAGTTTTGATGATAGCAAAACATATGAAATTATGTTTTCTTACAATTTTCTTTAAATAAGTTTCAAGATTTTTCAATGTTGCATTTGGCTTCTTAAATAAGACACACTATTTTGAAGCCATGAAGATGATGATCCAAAAGCCTAAGCATCAAGAAGACATGTACATGGGCATTTACCAAGCTCAAGGATCAAGATTGCTAAAGAGTATAGACTATAGAAGATTTCCATTTTTTCTATATTTTTAGTATAGAATTAATAGTCTTGTTAAAATCAAGGTAGTTAGCTTGTTAGCTCTTGAGATTCACACATACACACACTCTCATCTTTTATATTCCTATATGGTTTTGAAAACACGTAAACATGTTTCTCTTTTTTAGTTTTCAAAAATGAGTTTTGGAAAAATGATTTTTCTTTTTAGAAAAGTATTTTTAATAAAATATAGTTTTACTTATGTTTTGTGATGATCTCTGATCACACACTAGACCTATCATCGTCTAAGAACTTTATTTTGAATTTGTAATCAAATTACTTTTGTCGGGACTTCAAAAAAAATTTCAAAATCTGACTTTTGCCTAAGTCGGTCGACCGACCGGTCGACCATTGACAAAGGAAAAAAATTTGTCAGTCGATCGAGCGGTCAACTGGTTATGCATAAAATTTCTTAAGTTCTTTGGTGTGCACTTTGGTCGACCGACCGGTCGACCGACTGAGAGACCTTTAGTCTCTATTGGGGCACGGTCGACCAATTGGTGGACCGTTAGAGAGCAAAGCACTCCGTTTGGGTTACTCGATCGACCGGGCGGTCGGCTGCAAACCCCAACGGTCAAAAATCTGACCGTTGGCGGTCGACCGACCGGTCGACTAACAAAACACTTTTGTTCTGATTTTGACCCAACGGCTAGTTTCTCTTTTGTCTTTTTCTGAGTCACATCCCAACAGATATTTTGAGTTTTCTCTACTAGTTTTCATGCCCTGCAAATAATGGCACTGTAGAAAACCCCACAACAAGTTTTTAACATCCAAGGTCAAGTTTTAGTGATTAAAATTTCTTTTCTTGCGAAAATTTTGATATTGAGCAAAAAATTCCATATCCTTGTTTTAACTTGAGCTTTCCTTCACATCTTTGCAAGCACTTCTCACCACACAATCTCAAAGAGCTTCAACTACTTCATTTCGTTATAGGATTGTTTTTAAGTGAGCTTTTGTGATCAAGAAGATCATATTTTCTTCTTTTATTGAAGTTGTAGAGGTTGCGACCTCGAGTGAGCTAGTGAGCTCAATTGTAAGTGTTGCGGCATCAAGAGAGGGACTTGCGGCTCCTTTGAGTTCTTGCCGGAACCTATAAAGGTTGTCGATCTCACGGGATCGGTTCAGTGAAAATCTTTCATTGCGGTGAAGGCAGGGATGTAGAGCGGTTGCTCGAATCTTGAAACACATTCTTGCATTTGCGATTGCTCTTCTTATCTCTTAACTCAACTCTTTGTACTCTTGCATGCTAAAATTGTTCATCTTATTGCAAGTATCTTTTGTGTTGTGATTATTTATTGCTAGTTAGCTAGTAATTGTTTTTAATTCCGCATTATTTGTCATAAACCTATAGCCATCACCTATTCACCCTCCTAAATGATTCAACCTAGTGCACTTGTACAAATGGTGGATGCATGACCGACCCAGTGGTCGATCCAAACCTGTGCAAACGTGCACGGAGCATATGAATGACCGACCCAGCGGTTAATCCAGCCCAGTGCAAACATGATCGATCGTCCAGGTGAATGATTCGTGACCAACCTGAAACTTAGGCGTACAATTCTGTCAAATAGCGGTCGAGACAACATTTCTGGTAGTCGAACCAGGCTAGTTCAAAATTTTGCACCACTTGAGAATTTGAAAGCGCAATTCAGTTCAGTCAATCGCAGTATTCTGACAGTCAATCCAAATGATCCCTAAAGTGAAAAAATTGTTTTAAATGTCTCATAAAAATTGTGGGAAAATTTGTATAAATATTGAAAAAATATGTAAACATAATATTAAGTCCTACAACAATATTTTGAACTTTATTTGAAAGATTTTGGGTAGTTTATCAAAATTATAAGTAAAACACACTTGGACTTAAAATGACAAATAAAAATACAAGCGTGCAATGCCATCTAGTGCCAAGAAACCTTTTTTTGTATTAACTCTTCTTACCTTACATGGTATTTCTAGGTAGATATGGAAATTCTTTGGCTCAAGTCTCTTGCTTCAAGTGATTTTGTATTTGTTGGCTCTTTTGTCTAGCACCACTCAAGGAGTTCTTGTAAAATTGAATGACTTGAGTGTTTGTGCTAGAATAATTCCACCACCTCCTTGATTGATATAGCAATGTAAGCTTTGTTCTAACCAATCTCTGTCAACGTGCTTTGACGTAGATCAAAACACAAACACTGGAATAGGAGTGTTAGTATTAAATATATCTTAATGAGTAGTCATCATCAATCTAAAATAAAACTGGGCTAACAATCTCTCCCTTGATGATAACAACTCAGTAAGATACATAAAACAAAAATTAAAGTGTTAATCACAAGGTCTCTCCTTACATATATGCAATAAGTATATTTGTAAAGAAAGGAAATTTTAAGCTCCCCCTGCATACGTGCATTACACAGAGAGGAGATGTTTTGCTCCCCTGCATGCAAGCACACATATAATGCATGCAGAGAGGAGATGTTACGCTTTCCTACACAACACATCACAAATATATACACAGAGAAGATGTTAAGCCCCCCCTGCATATATGAATAGATTTATATACATAAATTTAGAATAAAACTCATAATCTGTATTAATATGGAGATATTCTATATACAAACATGCACACACATATAACTTGCGCATATTCAACTAGAAATGATCAAGAATATCATGTACAAGTAGAAAAGATAAATCTATTCCTAAACATCTTCCCATAATTAAGAAAAATCTACTCGTAAAATTACTATTCATTTTATATTGAGTTTTTCAGAAAAGAAATCCTCATCCTAAAAGCCTGAATATTTAGGATGTAGTTCTACATTAGCAAAAACGATGTAGTTCCAAATAAAAGAAAAGAATCAATTCTACCCCCCCTCCTGCCCCCACATCACCAAAAACACGGGCGGGGGGGGGGGGGGGGGGGGGGGGGGGGGGGGACGAAGAAGAAAAGAACCAAAACTCAGTCTTAAAGTTTTTCTAATAACCATAGTTATCTTAATGAGTTTACGATATCTTCACCGATAGTATTAGTTACACGGATTGTCACTGATATTTACAACTATATGGAAAGCCACAGCCCAATTCAAGGTCAAGGATATTTGTGTCTTGTCACTGAACGTGCTATCCTTGCGAGGGAGAATCTTATTAAAGAAAGTTGCAAGGGGAGGATAATTGTCTTTTGCTCAAATAACAAGGAAAAAGTATATTGCATGCTTCGCCATTGTCAATACGCTAAGCTAGTTTGCTAAGTAATTAAAGTTGTTTTTGGGTGAGAGGGAACCCGGGGTCGGTGCGGCCATTGTAGTCCTCATGGAGGTAAAATCATATCTAAACATCAACAAGTGTTATGGGATATTGTTGCAACAGTGACCTATTGGGATATCTGGAAAGAACGAAACATGATTTTTCTGTGATGCTAAGTAAGATGTTACAGAACTTTTACACTATATAAAGCTGATTTTCTCTTCAGGACAGTTCTCGCTTAAGCGGATTTACACAATTACAAAGACATTGGTCCATCGTGATCACGAAGACTTGGTTCCACCACTGGAAAAGTTGGATGTGTCAACTTTTGGCGATCATAGCGAGTGAGACTCACCATTCGACATTTTTTTTTATATAGCAGTAGGTCACAAATTAGGAGAATTCACACCTATTTTAACTTACACGGGACATGCAAGAAACGATAATAAATCTTATCATTAATTTGTAATAAAAAAAATTGATACTCATCATTCATTTGTGATGGATTAACCTTTGGCAGAGAAGGGAGCTATACCCAATATCTTGTTTTTAGAAGATATTGGGTATGACTCCTTCAACGATTCTTAGTACAATAAGATGGAAGTCTTATCCATACGCCACAACAGATTCATTGAGGTACTCTACGAAGGGCTTTTATCTGTGCTTTGTTTTGTGTTCTAAGAAAGTGTTTTCACGTCAATCATGCATTTCCTTTTCTCTAGTTCATAATCTATGTTTCATTAGAAAACTTTTTAATGGAATTGTGGGAGGATTTTTATAAACGGTTTGACGGCTTACCATAAATAGGGATTAGCATTTTTTTTAAAGGAATATAGGTCATAGCCTGGTGCAAACGGGATTTGAACTCCAGACCTTTTGTCACTGCAAAGATGTTTTACCATTGTTCTACAGTGGCACTCGCAATTAGCCTTTTTTTATATAAATAATAAAGTAAAGTAAGGTTACAAGAATATCCTTATTTCTTGTGTTACACTCTAATAATTATTACTTTAACATCTCCTTCAAACTCATGTGATGGTTTGACATCGGGAGTTTGTTTAATTTAATAATAAAAATACAAATATTATCACTACTAAAATGCTAATAAATTCTGAACCAAACTTTAACATTCCACTCGTAAATTTATCATGGATGAGAGTTTGGATGAATATGGATGATGAGGAGGAGATATAATACGATATACAACAATCCCTGAAGATGAATGATGGATGCATAACCAAGGACGAAGCATCTACTGGAGATATGAACTATAATTGATGACAGAGCACTTTCTAAAGGTTAATCTAAGTCCCTTTAGCGTGTCACAAGGTAGACTTAGAGCCTGTAAGTTAGAATACGCTCAAAACACATGAGATGTCTCTTTCATTTGAAGAAAGGTGGACATTGAAATAATGTAAATTCCACTAATGAAAAAGGAGATCATGATATTATAATAAGAGTAGTAGGAAAAGAATCGTAAAAGGAGAAAGAATCTACAAGCAGAAGAAGCATTTTCAACGTCAAGGAGGAGAGGTTGGCATTCCCATAAGTGAATGAGGATGACACATAAGTCGTAGGAGGATGAGAGAACACCAGTCAGAGGAAAGGAGGCGATCGCCATTGATATGAAAGGATCTGGTCAGCAACGAGATGAGAGGAAGCCATTGGAGAACCTAATGACGTGGTGGCATGTGAACTCAAGAAGAAAAGGATGGAGATATTGGCGGCAAAGATGCAGGCTATGGTGAGGACAGTAGCATTGATGCAGTTGAGGTCGACATTAAAGAAGCAAAGTTGGCGATGGGGAAAATTAGCTCATCATTAGGCACACGCTATTTTGCAAGCGCAACCCAGTGCAAATGTTGTGTGTGCATATATTGCCCACCAAGCTGGGCCGGACCCAACCTCTAAAATTGACTTTGTAATATTCAGACCCGAAGCCTAAAGCCTTTGGGCCGAAGCCCATAGGCTAAGTAATTATCTATAAAATCCTTGTTAATTTGGATTCCAGAAATTCTGCTTCTTTAGAGATCTACAAACGGAAACTATAGTTGGACTAACATGATCAAGGAGTAAACATACCCCAAATCCCCTATAACTAGCCTAAAAAACTTTCAAAGAAAGCTATGCTCTAAGGAACCCTAAAACTCCATTAGAGCTATGTTTATTTTCATGCTGACTTAAGCATCGGAGGGGTTTCGACTGAGCCCAAGCCCCGATTTCTTTAACATTGTTTCTTGTGTATACATATTTCATCCACAAGGTTTGGCGTCCCTCATTTATTCCCGCTCCACATAGGCAGGTTTCTTTTTGCAGAAACAGATGCGTGAACAACTCAACAATGCTCAATGTAAAACTTTGATGGAGGTAAGAATTTTAGAGAGATTCTTCGATATCATATCCCATCCACTACACCAAAACATCAAAGTTGTGGTAAGGATTAAGGGTAATAAATCTATATCTTAAGACACCCCCAAGGTCTAGTACCCTTTTGATGGGTCGAAATCTACACTTCTGCGCAATGATATTTTTATTTATATTCACTTTTTAATTACGCGCCGTTGTAAATGGTTGCTCAACTACCATGTTAGGTTTAGAAAAATAGATGGCTTGACAACTTACTCTATATAGAGATTACCTCTTCTTTATATAGATAATAAATAAACACAATGTTACAAGAATACTCGTTTTTATTTACACACTAATAATCATTACTTTAACAGAAAGAATGCATAAAATAAGCCTTCAAGCAAAATGATATATGCTCTACATTCAGGAAATGTAACAAAGTTAACAACCCTTCTATTATTAGATGCATTTTGCCACCGTACAGAGGTTAACTGGGAGGTCTAGGAACAAGAACTGGATCGTTACTTCTCTCCCCTTGCCTCACACTCACAGTATTATGAACTAGCTGCCATATTATTCGTAGCTCAGAAAAGCGAGAGCAGTGACTTGCCAAATTTTTCTTTGGCCTCCTTGTCGAAGGGATCGTCTCCCAGATACATGTTGAAGTAGGCTCTGCACAGCAGCTCGCTCTCCACCTCGCTGATGAGCTCACCCTTCACTGCATGTCAAACAAATCAAGTCCAATGCTGAATTAGTGACAAGCAAACAACTGTACAATCACTTGTTATCAGATTGAGATTGATGCTCATGTACAGAATTCGGCTTCGATTTCATTTTCATTTTACAGCTTTCTTCCGTGCATACCTTTTGTCTGAAGAATGTAGCCTGGAAGCCTGCTTATCTCAATAACTGACCCTGCTGACAGTTTGATGCTATCGTTTGCAGCACCCATGACCCTGTCAGCATGTTACATGACCACAAGTATTACATACACCAAACTTGAAGACACTGATGAAGGTTGAACTATGAAGAAAAGAGGGGTTAATCTTACTTATTTACAAGGTCGGCATTCTTTTGACCTCCATTAAGTTTCTTAAGGGATGCCCCGATGCCTTCATCGAAGTTCTTTCTGACCATGTTCATGGTGAGGCTTCCAAAGACAATGATCAGCCTTGCCACCATTGCGATGTCAGTGTTAATCACTGCCTCGTATAATTCCTTTGTAGGCTTTGGTGGAGCCTTTCCAATCTTTGCCTTGAGGAACTCCTTCAGCTTAACATTATCAGCATACATTCCTGTATGTCAGGAAATGCGAGAATTGAATCATGATTAACATTGAAATAGCTAATTTAGGATTCACTTGTTTGTTTTAATATATGTTTGAAGTGATGTTTCATTCTAAATGCAAATTTTAGTATTGTTGATGTTTTCATGTATCAAGAGATGACTGGAGAATCATTTTTTTTTTATTGACTAATGAATATATCTGTACAAGGATAGACAATAAATACATAATATTGCTAATTAAAAAAAAAATTCAATCTGAAGAAATCATTTGATTCATCTCATAGTGCATTTGCATATCAAGCAGATTTGAAACATTGAATTTATGCCTGGCATCTATCAGCTTTAACTGAATGATTGTAAGAAATTTTGTTATCTTATTAAAATCTGAATAAAAATATTAAGGTTAAGATTAAAAAAACAAAAACAAAAAAAGAGCTTCACATAAACTCTGTATTAAAAAAAATCATTACTCTGATATGATGATTCACGTAATGGGATCGTGTTGGCTCCTTCGCACGAAGGACCGTGATGACTCTTCGTGTTCTGGGCCGTCCATCAAAGCTGATGGACGGCCCAGAGCGGAAGAGAGAAAAGAAAAAGTGTTTTGTGGTGAAGCCCACAAAACGCGTTTTTATTTTCTTTTTTTCTCCTGCTCCGTCCATCAACTGTGATGGACGGCTCACAGCACGAAAGACCGTCACCTGGTCCTTCACGTGAAGGAGCCAACCACAACCCGATTGGTAACTAGAGATTGGGATTTTAGGTAGTTATGCAGCGTGCAAGTCACGTAAAGCCTACAGTACAGCTGAGACTAGTGCAGTGTCAGCACATAGATTTGGAATCTAGTTTAACCAATTTGAATTAGTTTATAAAGCTCTTCTAGCTCCTTAATCTCCTGATTAACTATTTCCCTGATTGTAGACATGAATGCTAATTTGCGTTTTGTATGGAAATATTAGTTTTACTCATAAATGTGCAACTCATATGTGATCCACTCACCACCTCCCATGGCAAAAAGCCTCATCAATACCTGTTAACTTGATAATTAATTACATTCCAAAGCAAGCCAATTACAAAATTAATATGAGGCAATACGTTTTATATACTTACCAAAGGCATAGATGTTGATATTGAGGGCAATTACTTTCTTCCTTCTCAATCCTAGTGAGTTAAGCTCTTTTCCATCAGCCAGCTTAACAGGGAAATAAACTCCAGTCTTTGGTTCAACCTCAATCTTCACATTCTCCTCCTCCTTTTCACTCTCCTTGGCTCTGACCTCCCCTTCCTCTTTCACAATCTCCTCCTCCTCCACACTGACCTTATCATCCTTCGCCGTTTTCTCGCCATTGCCATCTCCAACTTTGACCTCCTCCAACTTCTCTCTCACATCCTCAACACAACTTTTCTGCTCCTCCTCCTTAGTGATCACCTCTTTATTTGCATGATCAGCTCCCTTGCTGGTGACTTGATCTTCTGCAACTTTTCCCTTCTTCTCTTCTGCCAAACCAGCCATGCTTGTTTATTGGTGTGTATAATAGGATGAGAGGAGAAATGAAGAAAGGATGAGCTGAGTTGGTGACTGAGAAAGAGATTCATGCCAGCTTTATAGAGCTGTGATGAGAGCATGCTGTAAATTAATGATGGGCAGTTGGGACTTATTTTTGGGGTCAAGATTAACATTGATTGGAGCAATCTTTATGTTGCCATCTAATATTTTGACTCATATTAATTTAATGGTGAGCAACCACTGACAGCAAATGTGATGCTACCCAAATATTAGCCCTTTGTTTACAAGACTGGGCTATCAATGCTTGCTGCCTTGCTAACCTAAAAATGAGGAGTGGCAGAGTAGATGAGAAACTTGAAGGCGAAATGAATGAGGCACAGAATGCAATTGAAGGCCTGCAGTTGTGCCCAGTGCCCAGCATCCAAGATGATGTGGGCTTGCCTAGGAGAGGATGAGGGATAGGATCATAACATACTGGTTGCAATTCAGGCCTCTTTGGGAAGTTGACTCTCCCAAGAGATAAAAGAAGAAGAAGAAGAAGGCTTATTTGTGTAAAGACAAGATATCATTAGTTATGGTTCTTGATTGTATATATATACACATATTGGTCACATGTTTACACTGATTTAGGAGATATAATAGGAAAATATTGACCGAGAGAAAGAATAAGAAAACATTGACTGAGAGAAAGAATGAGAAACACATGGTGCATGAATCACATGAGTCCCATGTGTTCCTATAATCATGGAGAAATTTTAGCATCTGGTTGATTTCATGAGGGGTGTCTTTCACATGGATCACATGTTTCACATGAGTCACGTGTTGTCATTGATATCTCTAACACCCCCGCAAGCGAAGCGGGTTGGAAAGAACCGAGAGTCTGTTCTTCAGTATAAAAAACCTTAATGAGCTCAAAGAATTAATAAGGATGTCGGCTAATTGGTCTTTAGTGCTGACAAACTGAACATGCAGGACTCCATTGGCGACATAGTCCCTCACAAAATGAATGTCGATCTCAACATGTTTGGAGTGGGAGTGACGAATAGGATTGATCGAGAGATATTTGCACCGAGGTTGTCACAGAGAACTATCGGGAGAGATTGTTGAACTCCAAGATCACGGAGTAATGACTGCAATCAAACGACCTCTACTGCATCATTGACCACGCCCCTATACTCTGCCTCAGTGTTAGATCGTGCCATAGTGCACTGCTTCTTCAAGTTCCAAGAAATGAGATTTGTACAAAAAAGACACAAAAAGCCACTGGTAGATTTTCGATCATCGATCGACCCTTCCCAATCTGCATCAGTATAAGCAATAAGCTGTACAGAAGAATGACGAGAGAGAAAAATGCTATGTTGAATGGTAGATTTGAGATAATAGAGAATCCGTTTTACAACGCTCCAATGCTCATTCGTTGGAGCTTGCATGAACTAAGCGACCTTATTGACCGAGAAGGCAATATCGGGTCTGGTAAAGCTTAGGTATTGTAGAGCCCCAACAGTACTTCGATAGACAAAGGGGTCCGAGAGAAACTTGCCAACAATCTTGGAGAGCTTACGCGAAGTGGCCATAGGCGAGCTGACAGGCTTGACACCATCCATCTTGAGTCGGAGAAGCAAGTCACGGATGTACTTCTGTTGAGAGAGAAATAGACCTGAGGGTGTACGGTGACACTCCATGCCCAAGAAATAGTGCAGTGGGCCGAGGTTTTTTAATGAGAACTCCCGGCCTAGTTCTTGAATAAGACGAGTGACAGCCTGTGAGTCATTGCCTATGATGATGATGTCGTCCACATAGTGTTGGCCCAAAGGCCCATCACTCTAGTATTGATGATGATTAACTCATATAATTATACTACTAATGATCTTGTGTTTAATTAGTCTCAGATATTGATCGAGATCTTAGTAGGTGCTTAGCTTCAATAAAGGATTTAAAGTCAAGTTTTGGAGCTAGCACGTGTTAATTCAAGAGCTTGTGCATCAAGACCACATCAAGTACTCAAGAGTAGTCTAGCTCTTTTAATCTTGTTTTGGACCAAGTCAAGAAGGAGAAGAAGATTTTCAAGTGAAGACCTTTAAGAGAAGACTTGTGTCTAGATTTATTTTTAGTAAGATTTTATTTTTATATAAAATGTAAATGATAGATTAGTTGGTGGATTGCTCAAGTATCGTATACACTCACACATAAGATTTATATGTGTTTTCATAAAAGAAATTTCATTTTGAAAAATACTGGTTTGGTTTTCATACATATGTTTTTATCAAAACTTTATTTAGAGCTAAATGTTAAAAACATAGATATTTCATCATATATGTGTAGTGGATCATATCCATATACACTAAGCTTTAAAAGTGTTTAGAATATCTTATTTTTATATTTGGAGGAGTTTTTGAAAAATCAGTTTTCAATTTGGAAAAATCATTTTTGAAAAATACAGATTTTTGTTTAAGGCAAAACTTTCATATTACAAAAATAGCTCAAAATGTTTGTAACATGTTTTGATTTTTACTCAAACATGTTTGTATATCAAAGTATATTACTGAACTTATTTTTGTAGATTTTTAGAGAATTTATGGGATTTTATTAAAGGTAAAAAGCCAAGTTTTTAAATCCCCAAAAATGTCTTTCTGGCCTTCAGTCGGTCGACCGCACGGTCGACCGTGCCTGAGATCGGTCGACAGGCCGGTCGACCGATCTTCCCAACGGTCAAAAATTGACCGCTGGCGGTCGACCAGGCGGTCGAGCGTCAGCAGACAGATCTACTGACTAGGCCTCCAACGGCCATTGTCACGCCCCGCTTCCCAAAATACACAAATTTGGGTACGTGACAAGAGTCGGCGACGTATTTTTAATAAAAATACGCTAAGCCTCAATGTATTAAATCAAAACATAAAATTCACAATTTATTCCAGCATTCAAAAGTAAGTACAATAAGGTCTTGAAAGCTCACTTATTATAGACATAACAAAGAATAAAAGCAAAAATACTAAAAGTCCTCACGAACTGAACTGTGGATGGTCTACTGGAGATCTGTAACGTGCTCAAAGTACTCCTGATCCTGCAATATCCTCAGATCTGGATCTGAGCATAGCAAACTCAGGGTCGTCAATAAGCGACCTAGTGAGTGGTAAAATAAAAAGGGAAAGTGCACATGCATGTAACGTATACGCATATGGAAAGAAAATATACATGTTAAGATTGGAAAAACATGCCAATAATAAATGAATAGTAACTAAGCCAGTCAGTAATATAATCAATGGTACCTCAGATTATGAGTGCAATCAATGTCTATCATAACATGCAGGCAGATGTCACAATCAGTTGATAATGTCAATGTAAGATTCAGTTTTCATTATTAATTATGTCAGCGAACACCAATTGCCACATGTAATAGACGCATCCCATATTACGCCTATTACACGTGCCAATCGAGGCCCTCAGTTATTAAAACTGATCGGTTGAAGACATTGTCTGTGTTTTACGTGGGTCCGTGCATACCTGGGACCACGGCCCAGACTCCTGTCGCTGAACCAGGACCTACCGTAGGTAGTCAGGAACATGTATAACAGGAACATGTATATGTATAACATGTATAACAGGAACAGAAAACAGGACGGGGTGTCAGTCACCCCACGGGAACTCTGCAGTGGAACCCTCTTTCGGCTGCGCAACCTAAATCCTAAGTCCACCCAAAATACAGACGCTGTCTCCTCCACCAATTTTTCCAATCCCAGTGTAAGTTGTTTAATATTATTAATGTACATGTTACCTAAATTTACTGGGATAATTCGGTAATGATAACAGTAACAACATAGAAGTGAAATCATGATACATGTATAACAGGATATATATATCGGTAAACAGGATAAACAGGATGAGATTGTTACCGTCTAACAATAATTTTTTCAGTAGTTAGATAACATGAACATGATGGTCACAAGTGTCATTCAGGTGAGTCTTAGTGGTAAAGTCCTAAACGGTGTCATGTAGTGATCTTGAAGGTTCATTATCAATAACGAATGTACTTAATTGCATACAGGAATACATAAATATTCTACGAATAATGCATGTAGGTAATTCTTGAAATTATAAAATTTCTAAATACTAGCACATTAGCTTAAACAACATAATTAGATAACTAGATAAAATCCTTCATCACAAGAATTCTTGTTAGCTGAAGGAGGAAAAAGCACTCACCTGAGGTAGATCTCAATCCAAAGCACTACAATCCTGGAATCCGGTAAATCTACATAAATTATTTCAATAGAATTTGTTCGGATCTTTCATTTATTTAATTGTGATTAATTAACTTAAGGTTGGGAATATGATCCTATGAATTACATGAACTTAATAGGTTAAATTGGACTAATTTTAAAATTTTTTTTATTGGTTTTTAAAGACATTTTAACATTAAATTTCTTAACGGGTTTAAATTTATCATTAAGAGAAACTAACTCTAAAGGAGGTAATTTGATTTAATTTATGTTGCTATTCTCATGAAAATTTTATCATGAAAAGTAGAAGTAGTGTAGATTGTTATTTATATTTTTCTCTATTTTTTGATATTTTTAACTAATTATTTTAATTATTTTCTGCAAGTTAACAAGTCTGGAATTTCCTGTTGGGTCGGATTTTGTTGTGCGAGTGTGGATCCAAAAGATACAAGCCATGCAGAATGGGCTGGAAGCAGGCTGTGGGCCTGACCAAATAAAGGATTTTTTTTTTTTGATTGGAGGCTACTGCACAGGGGCTGCCCCTGTGCAGCCCACCTCGTACCCAAGCGACCAGCCCGGGCCTGGGCGAGCCCAGCCCTGGGCGGGCCTAGGCGAGCCCGGGTGGGCCAGAGCCAGGCCCAGGCCAGCCAGGCCCTGCACAGGCCCGCCTGGGTCTGTACAGGTGGCCAGCTGCTCTCGGCCTTGGCCGAGAGCAGCGGCAATTTTTTTTTTTTTTTACTGTTCCAGATTATTTTTTTATTTTTTATTTTTTATTTTTTTTGTTTTCTAAAATATTCCTATTAGAGAATGATATATTACTTTTATATAAGTTTTATTTAGATAAAGGTGAAGTTTTTTTTTTTTTTTGATGATGAAGAAATTCTTGAAAAGGGAGATCTAAGCACGATACTTCAATTTAATTTTAATTTTTAACTCATACAATTTTATTCTATTTATTATTATTGGATGGGTTTTCAAATTCGTAAAAGGGGGATTTTTAAATCATGATATGTTATCAAATTCTAATTCATATAAATTGATTTAGATATAGGAGAGATCTAGTTTTCATAACAAAATAGAATCTTAATTATGCTATTTCAATTAAATATTTTAATTCATAAAAATTAAATTTTTACTTACTTGAGTTTGTTCCTCCTTGTTTTCTCCTAAATCCCTGTACTTCGAAGCCCTATTGTTCACGATCCGTTTGAGGAGAAGGAAGAGATGGAAGTGGGGAGATTTTAGATTAGGTTTCTCTTGAGGTAGAAGAGAAAGAAGGGTTTGGGTCTTAATATGGTTATAAGATTTTTAGAACCTGAATTCCAATTAGGTTAGATTACTTAATTTAGCAATTAGATAAAAATTGAAGGTTGCTGAAAAATCTCAAAGAGATTTGGTTTAGATTTGAAATTATAGATTGTCTAGCTTATTAGGTGCAAATTTAATTTCGAGTGCTCTTATATTACACGCCAATGTGGCATAATGGTTTACTCTCTCCTCTCCTTTATTGGGGACCCGAGTTCGTTCCCTAATGCTAGCATATAATTCACCATTTTTTTATGTTTTATTATTTTTGGGTAAAAAAACTTACATAGTGTATTACAGCCATATTTTTTGGAGCCTATTTATATGGGGTTCTCTTGACTGTTTTCTATAAGATTTGAAGTGGATTTTCAGATAGTTTTTGATACATCTTTTAGTATTTATCTCCACTTGTTTAAGAGCCAAAATTTTCATATCAAAAGGAGAGATTTTCAAGAGTGTTTTGTAAAAGAGATTTCTTGAGTTTTTCACCACAAATCAATCCTTGTTTTTCTCATACATACTTGAGCTTTCCATTGCTATATCAATCCTATAGGAGAGTTGTTGTGAGAGTTATTTTAGGTGATCAAAGTGTTTAGATCACCAAGTGTTCTTTCATTGTATTTGAAGAGGCGGACTTGCGGGTTCGCGGTGTTTCGAGTTCTAGTGAGAGCTCGGTGTAGAGGTGCGGCGGCCTTGGCAAGCTTCCGTGCTTGCGTGTGTTTGTTCTTGCGAGAACAAGAGAGGGACTAGAGAGTCCAAAGGAGTTCTAGTGTGAACTCGCTTGTAGGTGTTGCGGCACCGAGTGATCCGATGGGATCGATTTTAGTGGAAATCCTTCATAGTGTTGAAGGTGGGGACGTAGAGCAAGGGTGCTCGAACCTCGAAATAAATCTCCCGTATTTGCGATTGCCCTCTCTATCTCTCACTTGTGTTTATATCTTGTATGCTTATATTTTTCATCTTTATATGCTTGATATTCTTGTGCTCAAATTGATATATGCTTGGGTTTGTTTGCTCACACTTGTATTTAACCAAGAGAGCCATAGCGGTACCTCAACTCTTATCTAGAAGAATCTTGAGGAGATAGTCCAGAGCCCTTCACAGGAATCCGGCTACACTCTTGTGTTATACTTGGTGTGTTGTGCTTAAGAATTTTTAGTTTTGCAATAATAGTTTTTAATTCCGCATTAATTCACCATTAGATTAGCTAGTCACCTATTCACCCCCTCTAGGTGATTTCAATTGGTATCAGAGCTTGGTGCTCTTGATTTGGGTCTAACAACCTAGAGTTAAAGATCCTCATTTGTAGCTAATCGCAATATTTGTACACACACATGGATTTCATGTCACATCCCACTTTTGATATTCTTAACAACCAAACTTGGAAGGTTAAGATGTCATTATACCTCAAAGCCCTAGGTATTCATGTTTATTTTGCCACAATTAAAGATGCATATTATTTAAATGGCAAACACCTTGAGGCTAATGCAAAAGCCATCCATGCTTTAAAGTCAACCCTAAATGATAAATATTTATCTAGGATTTCTAATTTTGATTCGACTTTTGTAGTATGAAACACTATAGTCTCCCTTGCCGAATAAGAGCAATACTATGCGGGGAGCGACTCGGATGTTAGAAGTAATGCTTCCAACTTGTGCTACATGGTCTAAGGGGATAACCCCCTTGAGGTACATTCTGAATCCGAGCTAGATGAGGATGTTGACATGTCTTAAGATGAGCTTGAATCATTTTGTCAACAACTTCTTGAAAAATATGAGTTGCTTAAAAAGGATAACAAGAAAATGAAAAATAAATTTGATTCCTTGTTAAAAGAAAAAGACTCTTTTCAAAATAAATTAGAATGCATTTCAAAGAAAATGACATGTTGAAAAAGGACAATATTTCCTTGACTTCTAAATTGAAAGATCTTTGTGAAGGAAATACTTCTTTGAAAAAAAAATTATTTTGGTGAAAAGGAAAAAGAAATTGTTTTACAAGAAAATAACTCTTTGAAAAGAAAAGTTATTTTAAAAGAAAAAGAAAATGTTTCTAAAAAGAAAAAGAATAATGATTCTCATTCTCACCATGCTTTACATGCCACTATTGATAAAAATGAGATTAAATTTTTAAAAAATAGAATAGATTGTTTGAGCTCAACTTTGAGCGATTGTGCATTTAACCACAATAGATTGGAAACCTTGTTTCAAAAGAAACAAGCTCCACATGTTCATGCACACCACCCACGGCACGCATATGCACATCACCCACGGCACGCATATGCACACTTTGCACATCATGATCACACTCACGCTCATGTGCATTCTAGAGTGTACAAATGTACACATTGCGGCCGCAAAGGCCATTTAGCAAAGTTTTATTATGATAAGATAAATCATATTATTTTACTAATAAAAATGTTTGGGTTCCGAACAATTCTAACCCCCGTGGACCCAAAAGAAAATGGGTACCAAAGTCCCCACCTCTTGTGTTTGATGTAGGTGTGGGCTCTCACATGACGTGAGAGTTTTGTGTCTTTGGTGGTGGATGCATGGGCTAAATGGACATACAAGTGATGCCCGCTATCAAGGAAGTTTTGGTGGGAAGACCACAAAGTTTTGGAGACTTAGAGTATAGTGCTTATGGCTTTGGTAACTATCTCTAAACTCCCATTTACATGCTTTTACTTAGATATATATTTTTAGCATGTTCAAGTTTTATGCTTCATGTGGTTATGCTTGTTTAGATGTAGTTTTTCATTAAAACTTGTATATATATTTGTACAAGTAGTGAGTAACATTTGATCCTTATATGTTTGCACTTCATTGCTTATGTGTACTCATTACATGTACATATATAACCTAATTTTGATGGTTCCTTTATTTATACTTGTTTTACCAATTTTTTATTATGCATGTTTTGCTTCATGTATATGTAATTTTTCTTCAAAACTAATAAATATACATGTATTCCCTTGAGTCACTTGCCTTCATGCAAATACTTTTATGGACTCTTTTTATGTTGGGATATGTATGCATATTTCTAGTTTTGATAAAACATACATATACCTTAAAGTTTGTTTTTAAATAATTTTTTTTTAATTCTACATGTTTTTGATAAAAGAAATTCATGTTTGTTTTGAGCCTCATTGATTATTTTCATGAAAATTTTATTCACATGATGCTTGTACACTCACACTATTTTTGTTTACTCATGATTTTATTTCATGAGCACATATTTGAATTTTATAGATTTTGAGTGTCAACTCTTGTGTATTTGGTATGATTCATGAGATATATATGTTTTATTGGTTTGAAGGATTTTTAACTAATTTTTCAAAAACTACTTTAAACTAGTTATTTATTCTTCATTTGGTAGTGTTTTTCAATGTACAATATTTTCAAACTCTTATTTTTGAAAACCCTTATCAACTCTATTAGGGCAGATGGATGGGCGACCATGCCTTGTATGCCTTATTAAAAATTTTTATCATGTGCATGAATAAGGTGGTCTTTATGAGCTATACACTTGATCCTCATTATGTTTTCAATTGGTATCATAATTGCTCATATGTTTTCCTATATATGTATGCTTTATATTTCAATAATATCAATTTCTATTAGTATTTTCATTTTCATATATATATATATGATTTGATTGTGCTTGATTTACTATAACCTTACTTGTTTAAAGCACAAATTATGTTTATGCTAAGCTTGCTTTGTATCTTAATTTCAATTGGTATCTCAATTGGTATTTTAATGAGCTTATGCATTATTTTCAAT